>JABFPB010001999.1:0-22154 GCA_022817645.1 Ceratoteleas bidentatus
GTTAGACTGCTCGACGTTAATAATATTTATGTTTAATGTTTAAGCATTAGTTTACGTTTTTTTTATTAAATTATTTAAACAATTTTTTGTCATTTCCTGCATAGGTACCTACGTAGGTTCCTACGTCGATTTTTTCACAGGAAAATGAAGAGAACGGTAGAGACTGTGGGAGACCGTGGGAGACCGGCAGAGACAGAGGGAGGCCGTGGAGAATTTTTGTTTGCGAATTTTTTTGAAAATTTTTTGAATTTTTTTTAAATTTTGTTCTGAATTTTTTTTTAATTTTGTTTTTCATTTTTTTGTACTTTTTTGTATTTTTTTGAATTTTTTGAATTTTTTTGAATTTTTTGAATTGTTTTGAATTTTTTTTGAATGTTTTTGCATTTTTTGCATTTTTTGAAATTTTTTTTTGCAGTTGTGTATTTTTTGCATTTTTTGAGAATTTTTCGAGAATTATTCGAGAATTTTATTTATTTTTTTGAATTTTTTAAAACTTTTTTTCGAATTTTTACCCATTTTTCTGTGTTTAAACGCGTTTAGCGTATATCGCAAAATGTTGCATTACGCGCTACGTATTTAGCGCAAATCGCTATCTTTTGCGTTACGCGCTACGAATTTAGCGCAAATCGCGATCTTTTGCGTTTCGCTCTACGCTTTTAGCGCGTATCGTTAAATTTTTGTGATATACAAAGGAGAAAATCCACGGTTAGGTCAAGACTATGCGCCTGGAGGAAGAAAAAATTCGAAATATTGTATATCGTAATATTGTATACAATTTAACTAAGCAAAAGATTTCCTATAATTCATATTACCGCTTTGGCACAGCGGTAAAGTGTTCGATTTATACTCGCAAGATCACGGGTTCAAACCTCTGTGGTGATTTTAATAAAAAAATTAAATAATACATGTATATATATACTCTGAGGTCAAAATGTATTTTCTTTTTAATATTTCTTTTTCCCCGCAGACTTTGAGGAATCTTAAAAAAAAGGAAATTTTATAGTGTACAATTAAAAATGTTGAGGAAAGGTACAGATTATATTATTACGGATATTTATGAAGAACAGCTTTTGGTTAGGCTCTCAGTAAAAAAAGGCTTCTATCCGTAAAATTACATTGCAAACACGCTATCCGTAAGTTTCCATATCTTTATCCACGGGTGTCCTTTATTAAAACAAGCGATTCTTGCCATCCGAACACGCCAATAGTTCGAAAACACTAATATGTTTGAAAACAGGGGAAGTAAGGAACAATAAACAATTATATTAATTTGTTATTCCAAATGTGCGTTCAAATATTAATTTTTCGTACCATTATTTTTGTACATTAATCAATGATTAATGTACAAAAATAATTTTTTGTACATTAATCATTAATGTACAAAATGTACATTAATGAATAATGTACAAAAACTAATTTTTCAATTAGTTTTTGTACATTAATCATTGATTGTTCGGAAAATGTGTGTAGAAATTCTGTATTTAGCGGAATTTCCGACATGAAAAATGGAAACGGAAGGATATTTCTTTCTATTTCCGCTGTTTAAAGTAGGAATTTTTTTCTCCAAAGTAATTTCCTCTCCAGATTTTCACGCAATTCCTTATTATTTTCCTTCACAGGAAAAAAAAATTTAGGGCAACAGCGGCCATACATTATGCATTCACATTAACTCATTCCCAGCTATAAGGATACAGGAGAATACGTTTTGTATCCTCCTGAATCCTTATAACAAGGAATGGCTTAAAAACATCGGCAATGTAGGAATTTTATATATGTGACGCGTGCTAATCGGGGTCAAACAAAATCTGTTACGTTACCGACATTAGAGATTTTTCACTCATTAAACTGAATGATCAACCTTACATTTTTTTTAAGTCATAATAATAGTAAATTACGCAACAGTTTATTAAATTACAATCAAGAAAATACGGTTATTTGTTTTTGTAATTCAGAGAAAAAAATTTTTTTTATAAAACGAATATACCTTCATGCTTTGTCAACAAATTACTTTTTATGAATATCATAATGACTTAACCATTTCCTTCAGTCACGGAAATTTCACTTCGTTTGTCAATGTCAAATAGATTTGCTGATTTACCTGACCTTTCTTAATCTTCCACTATAATAATGAACGACCGTTTATTTTTCCTGAATAAATATTAATCTTGATTCTGTGGTTAAAAATGTCAAAAACAAAAAAACGGAAGCTTCCAAAAATGCTGTCCAAATTTATCGAAATTTTCTTGGAAACATTCCAGGAAATGTGATATGACTTATCTCCCAATTCGGTCTGTGCTTATAAATTTCGTGGAACGATTCGGTAACTTTTAAGAACTTCTTTAACATTTCTCGGAACTCCCTCGGAAATTCGCGTAAGCTTCAAAGTATTGCCGCGAAACAGTTCAAACAATAAACGTATGCCTAACATCTCCCTGGCTAACTCAGATTAAAAGTTCAATGTTCCTATCAATCCGAACATGAATCGACCGACCAAGTAACCTCCCAATTCAGTAAAAAAAATAGAAAAACGTTCAATGCTCGTCCGACGTATTAAAAAATGGAAACCACTGTTCACAACTATCCACATATTTTCCTGCTTCAGGTAAGGAATCGACATTTATCTTTCATTTCGCTCTCTCTCTATTTTCAGGTTAGAATGGATCAACCTCAATCCATTTCCTCCAACTTCTCTTACAAACAGTTAGAAATTGATAGCAATAGCAACCAACTTGAATTTTTTTTTCTCAAAAAAGACAATTCGACGATTTCGGGTGCCTTTATTTTATTTATTTATTTTTTTCTTAAACTTAAAAACATATTTTAATAGTTTAGTATTCAAATTTTGCTTACAATAATTCCTAAAACGCATTTTTAATTCTATTAAAAAATTTGCAATAAACATTCGCGCGAAATTCAAAATATAATGAAGAAGAAAATAAAGCAAATTGTTTCCTAAATTTGAAATTGATCTATTTTGCAATTTTTATTTGAAAACTGCTACATCTTTTTTCTATTTATCTTTTCCGCCTTCAAAAATAAAACCCCAAAAATCCATCGCAAAAATGTTTACTCTTTTCCCATTCCCCATTTCAAAAATTTTCTCATCCCCAGTTCAACCGAATCCCATTTCAACCGAAATTCCGTGTTCACCTCCAAATCCACATTCATCTGTTTCCGTGTAAACGCCAGCAGTTCTCACTCTAATGTCATTCAGTGTAAACTCTCCACTTCTACACGCAGCGTCGCTCAGCTTGCAGTCAAATTCGATTATTTATTTGCGTTATCGCGGGTTTCCTCCGCAAATCGAACATGATATCGCGCGACAAAAAGTCGATCGCCACCCGAACTACCGTTAGTTAACGCCAGCCGCTGTCGGCGATCGCGCGACTGCTTGGCGGAATTCGCGTCAAAATAATAGGGCACATCTGACGTCGCGTGTTTCGATAACGCGTTCGTTTTGCTCGTCAACTTTCGTGCGGCGATGTTTGCGCCGCGAAATCGTTCGTTTGAATTGTAAACCGATTTTCGCGAGAGCGTTTTTGTAAATCTTGTTTTTGCACGTTTCGTTTTTGTTAGCTTTGAGCGAAAATGGATATGAACAAGATGGAACAGCCGATGGACGTGGGCAATGTTACACCAGTGTAAGCATTTTTGTTGAGATAATGTGGGGATTTTGATTGGTAGGGAAATTTGCGATTGGGTGATTTCGCGCCAATTCAGCACGAGTTTCTATATGATGATTGATTTCGAAAATTTCGTGTCTTGAGTGTTTTGGAGAAAATGAGATTTGACCTTGGGTATTTAAGGTAGCACAACTTGAATGTACTGTTTTTGTTTTTGTAACAAGGGTTTGGATTTTAGGAACTGTGTTGAGCTGGTGTGGATCGCTTGCTAATTTTGGCAAAAATTGTAATTTGCTAAGTAGCGTTTTTCAGTCGATAATTCACGTTGAATCGAGGATTTGAGGTTAAGCAATGAGTAATGATTGTTAAAAAGTTTTGTACTTTAAAATGATTTTTTTATCATTTCAAATTTAATCAGAAATATTTTAATTAAATCGATGTCAAACTTTAACTATAATTTAATTGATGGCATGCATTTATGTTTTCTTCGAAAAAGTTGGTTTATTTCTGGTAACCACAGAGTAAATATTGGGTTCATGTGGGTGTAAGAAAAGTAGTTTAAAAGTCCAATAACCCGGCCCTATCAAAGCAAGTAACCGCAATGAAAAACAGACATTTGTTACGAGCACAAAAATGCTACAAAATATTACAACGTTTACAACTAGTCAATGTTAAGATAAGAATTTTGAAAAGGTTTTCAAAATTCAAAGGTTGTCACAGTTTGAACACAACAGATTTTGAGTATTGAGCACGAGTTACAGTGTTGCCACTTCTTACCCAAATTTTCATTTACACAATTGGGAATCTTCAATCCGATAAAACTTACACAAAACTCTTATCACTGACTAGTTGTAAGTGATGTAATGTTTTATAGTATTTTTGCAAATTTTTCACCTTATGATCGTAAGGTGAAAATTTTGCAAAGATACTATAAAAAAAGTCGGATTTAATGTTGAAATTATGCTAAAAAATTGAAAATGTTTGGAAAGTTTACAGCAGTTTTGAAATTAAGTTACATTTTCAAACAAATGTTTGAAAAATTGTTTACTATCACATTCCATTCCTTCGAGTAATATTCCCAATTTTCTTTGTGTTTTCATTTCATGTTATTGATTAATACATGTTTTATATGTTCTCAGGTATGGTTCGATTATGTCTCAAGCACCTTCTGCGCACATCATTTCCCGCCATGATAACATAACAAAATCTCCAAATGATAAGAGATCTTATAGAGGTTTGGTTCTGAGTAATCAATTAAAAGTCATGGTGATAAGCGATCCAACAACAGAAAAAGCTGCTGCTTCGATGGACGTTGGAGTTGGTAAATGTTTTTAAATTATTCATAGAAATATTTGGTAGAAATTTAGCCTGGTAACATTTACCACATATTGGTAATATTTACCAATGTGTATTTTTACATAGTTCTAGTTAAAATCCTAATGAGATCTAATGAGAAATCATGGATATTTCTAACAAGGTTTACCATAATAATATTTTCAATATTTCAACAGGATATTTCAGTGACCCAAAAGAGATACCAGGCCTTGCCCATTTTTGCGAGCACATGTTATTTTTGGGTACCAAAAAGTACCCAGAAGTCAACGACTACAACTCGTTTCTGTCCCAGAACGGTGGTTCCTCCAACGCAGTCACTTACACCGATCACACCAACTATTACTTCGATGTAGCCTCCGACAAATTGGAACCTGCTCTGGACCGTTTCGCGCAGTTCTTCATCAGCCCTCTCTTCTCCGAAAATATGACTTCCAGGGAACTGAACGCCGTTCACTCGGAACACGTGAAAAACAAGAACAACGACACCTGGCGGCTGGATATGCTCGAAAAATCGACGGCTGACCCGAACCACCCCTTTTCCAAATTCAGTACCGGAAATAAGGAAACGCTCGAAACCATTCCCAAACAGAAAAACATCGACGTCAGACAAGCTTTGCTGGATTTCCACGATAAGTGGTATTCCTCCAATATTATGGCTCTGAGTGTTTTAGGGAAAGGTGCGTTGATTAATGAAGGAAATGATTTTTTATTTCAAATAAAAAAATTTGAATGTAAAATTAACAAATTAAAAAATTTTCGATTTTTAGTTAAAAAAATTATTTAACTTAAAATTAAAAAACATGTTTAATGTCTGTAAATAACTGTAAATTACTTTCTCTTTTCATTGTCTTGCAAAAAATGTCCAAATTAGGTGCAATTTTTTCGATGTTTGAAAATTTTACACATAATCAAACATTTCAGAAAGCTTGGATAAACTGGAGGAAATGGTAATAAAACTCTTTTCCGACATAAGAAATAAGGAAGCGGAACTGGTTGTTTGGAACGAACCCCCATTCAAGGAAAAAGACTTTATGCACAAATGGTATGTGGTGCCTGTGAAAGATATACGAAATTTGAATGTCGGCTTTCCCATTCCATACCTCATAAAGCATTACAAATCATCGGTAAGATCACTTGCAAATGTTTTATCGTATGAATAATTGTTGCTGTTACTTTTTTGAAAGGGGCTAAATTTGTACCCAATTTTTATTTACAGCCAGTTCATTATATTTCCCACTTGATGGGACACGAAGGAGAAGGATCCCTTTTATCAGCTTTGAGAGATAAAGGGTGGTGTAATGCGTTGGTTTGTGGAGAAAGAGTGCCAGCGAGAGGTATTTCCATGCTTTACGTGTTTGTCGATTTAACAGAAGAAGGAATCAAACACGTTGATGACATCGTTGAAATGATATTCAGTTACATCCACTTGATAAATAATGAAGGACCACTGCATTGGATTTATGAAGTAATTATCACATTAAAAAAAATCATTATGAAAACAATTTTATAATTACTTTATTCAACATCCTCAAAACCAAAAACATTAAAGTAGATCGCTTATAATTTGGTAAATTTAACCAATTTACAAAAAAATGGCATTTCACCACAAAAGAACCGAAAAACAATTAATACATTTACACTAATAAAAAATCCTTTATAAACTATAATTATCACTGAAACCCCAAATATATGAATAATTGAACACCAATTAATTTTGTTCAATAGGAATACCGAGATATTGCTGAAATGAATTTCCGTTTGAAAGAAAAGGTGTTGGCCCATGACCACGTGATTAATACGGTTTTGTGTCTGCAAGAATTCCCCATGGAAGATGTTTTAACTGCACTGTGGCTGTTCACCGAATGGAAACCCGACGTGATTTTAGACGTTATGACGTACTTGAAACCAGAAAACATACGAATCCAAGTGGTCGGAAAAATGTTCGAGGACATTGCCGTGGAAACGGAACCACTTTATGGGACCAAATATAAAAAAGAGGCGATTCCTCCGGAAATGATTGAACGGTGGAAAAATGTCAAATTGAACCCTAAGTTGCATTTACCAACTAAGAATGAATTTATTGCAACAAATTTCGATATCAAGTTGAGGCCGGACGAACCTGTAAGATTTCATAATTAATTGCAATGTGACTTTGGAATATTCATTTTAATTTTTAATTTACTGTGATATTTTTATTTTTTGCAAGGTGGACAAGTATCCTGTAATAATCGAGGACACGCCTTTGATGAGAATATGGTATAAACAAGATGATGAATTTAACGTCCCACGAGCAAATTTGTATTTAGATTTCGTCAGGTAAAAGTTTGGTCATTCTTGTATATATTGCAGAATTAAAAAAAAAGATAAATGTGTGAGATAAATTAATTTTTCACCGTTTAAAAATTAATTTATCTCGCAAAACATTATTATACCAAAACGAAAACTTAATTAATGTTTGAATTTTAATTTAAATTTAAAATAAAAATATGTCATTTTTGCAGTTCTCTGGCATCAGTAGATCCTCTAAGTAGCAACATGACTCGCATGTATGTAGAACTTCTACGAGATTCTTTGAATGAATACGCCTATAATGCCGACTTAGCTGGACTAAAAATGTCTGTAGTGAGCAGTAAATATGGGATCACGGTAAATATTTCAATTCTTTTAATTTCACTTTTTTATTCAAAATACATCAAAATTTTGTGAAAAAGTTGTGGAATGATGTTTGATATTGGGGAATGTTTCAATTTTTTTCTTTTTTTAATTACTAAAATTGGTTGGTAGATCATTATGAAATTAACTTTGAAACTAAGGGAACAATTTAAATTAATAAGAACTAAAACTTGATTAAATATTATCAAAAATTGTATATATAAATAAAAAATGTAATCTACAAACATATTAATTAAATTACATTTTAGTCAGGAATTTATTTTCGACCTCAGGAAAAAGTCATGGAATTTCATTTAATCTTTCAAAGCGTCACTCTGTAATGAACATTTTGATTTCAGTTTGCCATAAAAGGTTACGACCATAAACAACAAGTTCTATTAGAAAGAATTATTGATCGAGCACTTAACTTCACCATTGATCCAGTAAGATTTGAAATACTAAAGGACATTGTGAGTATAATTTATACAATATGATTTTTTATTGATCCAAATCTTCATCAGATTCGAATATTAAAATTCTTCTGAATCAGTTTATTAATTGAAAGTTAAGAAAAGAAATTACTGTTATTACAATTGTTATTAATTTTCTGATATTTGCAGTATATTAGGAGTCTAAAGAACTTTGAAAGTGAACAACCTTACCAACATGCAGTGTATCATTTGAACACTTTGTTACTGGAACAAGATTGGACTAAAGACGATCTACTGAAAGCATGCTCAGGTAGATCAATTGCCAAAAATACTTAAAAAGAAAATTTTGTTAACCATTAACAAAATTTCATATTTAATTGTCATCAAATATATTTTTACAGATTTAACTGTGGAAAGATTGCAACGCTTCATTCCACAAATGTTGAGCAAAGTACACGTAGAGTGTTTATTCCATGGTAACATCACAAAGGCAGAAGCTCGTAATTATGCTAATTTCGTTGAAACGAAACTTACCACTTCTGTACCAGATATCCGACCTCTTTTGCCGAGCCAATTATTACTTAGAAGATCAATTGAAATAAATGAAGGTAAATCTTAAATTAATATCGAAACTAACATTAATCTGCTGATAATTAACTTATCAATAAGTTTACCATTTTTTACACATTTTGGTGGTCAAATGTTGAAAAAAATTGTTTAAATAATTATTTTTTACTGATTAGTTTTTTAGAAATCTCGAAAATAAAAAAAATTATTTCTAATTTTTTTCTTTCAGAGGTCTAATTTGAGCAATTTAAATCTGAATGTTAAATTTGATAATTCCATTTGTGTACAGTACAATTTACCATTAAAGGAAAATTATAATAAACAAAACAATTCACATTCTAAATTACACAAATAAAGCATATGCTCTATGCAGAAATTACCATATTTGGTCTGTTTTTATTCCATAAAATTGTATGATTTGCTTGTTTAAAGCCATTAAAAAATTTCAGGTGGATACTACCTGTACGAGGTAGAGAACAAAATGCACAAAGACTCTTGCACACTTGTGTACTACCAAATTGGAATGCAATCGACAGAAACGAACACATTGGTCAACCTACTTGTGCAAATCATCTCGGAACCCACCATGACTGTTTTACGAACGGAAGAACAATTGGGATACATTGTTGCAAGTGGCATTCGAAAGCATCACGGTATCATAGGGGTTCGAGTTATGGTACAAAGTGAATACCATCCGCAGTATGTGGAACAGAGAATCGATAATTTTATGGAAAAAATGATGGTAATTAATATTACTATATTACAAGTATTGTAATTGTAAAAAAGCTCAGATATTTAAATTTTTGAAAATTGTGTTTTTTGAAATTAATTTTCTTTTCTGAAATAAAATTGTATTTTCGAATTAAAATTAATGAATCATTGACTTCATTTCAGCATCATATCACGAATATGTCGGATGAAGATTTCGAGCGGCATAAAGAATCGTTAGCTTATCGTATGTTTGATAAACCGAAAAGACTGACGGCGTTATCAACGGAATTTTGGAACGAAATAGTTATACAGCTCTATAATTTTGATAGAACTAACGTTGAAGTTGCTCACTTGAAGACCATTAAAAAGCAACAAATGATAGACTTTTACAAGGTAAACATTCATGTTTATCCATGAAATAATTTAATTTTATACAATATAACAATGCAGTAATGTGTCTAATTTTTTGTTAGTAATTTTGCGGTTTGTTTTGATATTTTTATTAGTTTTGATATTATTAAAAATATTACAATGTATATAATTTAATTTTAAATTAATTAATTAAATGTAAGAAACTTTTAATACTATTTTTACTAATTTACAATTTATTTATAACTTTTAAACAGCAATTTATCGATGCAAATTCTCCACAACGACGAAAACTGGTTGTGCACGTGGTTTCCACTCTCGATGGTGGCGCTATCCATAAAGAATCCGAAAATGGCAAAACAAAGCCAGCAGAGGAAATATGCAAAATCACTGACATTCTACAGTTTAAGGCGAATCAATGCCTCTATCCCATAACAAAGCCTTTCATCAACATTCCCAGAAAGGGCATGCAGCAGCAATCAAAATTATGAAATACCGATGAACTGCGAAATTAGGGAAAATTTACATCCAGTGCAGCATGAGTTATTGGCACTGGACACAATAGATGTTTATTTTTACAAGAATCTTATACACGCGAACGACATGATGCAAATTGTAATATATTCTTAATAACTCCGGTGAGACGTAATTCCGTTACTTCCGGAACTTCCCATTAATCATTGTAACCAACGTCATTTACAGTTCGTTTTCAATTGAGATCGTTCTATACACTCTGATCGTTGCAATAAATTAATTTCCCAAAATCTGTTGACGTTTGAATATGTGATTCGAAGATCAAGCGATTGTGCTGATTAATTTTTAATTTTTATCCGACGATTCGTAATGTTTTTTAAATTGTAAATTATCGCGTAATACACGAGTAATTGTAAATTATCGAATAATACAAGTGGATGAAGGGTTTGGAAAATAATTCTAGACGAAACTAATTCATTAATAAAAAATGCATAAGAAAAACTAGTCGGTCCTGTTTTTTTAACTACCTTGGTATATATCCTCAATTTTTTAATTCTCAAAGTAGATAAATGTAAAATATATTAAACACATTTAATAAGAAAAATCTGATTAATTTTTTTTAATCATGATTTTTATTCCTTTGTATTTTTTTAAAGGTTAATAGAAATAAACCAAAATGAATTGGATTAAAAAATGTAATCAATTTTTAAAAACGTTTAAACAAAATTAATTACATTTAAAAAATTATTACAAAAAAAAATTTATCCAGTTAAATATTGGATTAAACAATACATTAACATCCTTCTATTAGGTTCAATTTCTTTAAAAAATTCAGTTGAAAGCAATAGGAAACAATTGGAATTTTCCTTCCATTTTCCGATTCAGTGGAAATCTCCATATCGCAAACTGACACTAACTTCTAAACGCACCCTAACGTTCCCACAGAGCGAGTTACGTTCAAAACGCATCTCTCCTATCAAACCGTACATCCAACTAAACCATTCCGACATCCGACATTATGACAACGAAAATAACTCTGCACTTTCAAAATGTGCACTTCGCGATTCCAAAACAATGAATGTTTCGAAAAACCTGCCACATTTACATAACACAAACAGGTTTGAAATGAACTATAGCTGAATCTGAAAACCTGAAAATCTCATTTCGACTGAGGTTATGATTATGACATATTTACCCGACTCCGGCTGTCAGGTGAGTTCGTCAATCAAAAAGGGCAATCTCATTACTGTCAATGTCATTCGAACACGTTTTTCCGAGCCGAAACTTTTGCCACTGTGGTTTTTTCGCAAAATAACCAGTAGTAACATTGTATTAACAGTTCCACCGGAATTCGGATTATGTAATAACAATATTCGGTGAACCTATTGTTGCCGCATTTATTGTTGCCTTAATTGTCCGGATTAGACACTTAATCATTGCTATCGGGTCGGGTATTGTTACTTTTCAAACAGGCGATTGATAAGAAAAATCGGGGAAACGGCAGACTATCAAAATCAGTCACGTTTTAATCACGTTTATAATTCTAATCGTAAAACATTGCACGAGTATGTCTCGATATGCAGAATCACCTTATTGACCCCAAAAGAGAAGAAGCAGCGATAAGCGGAGACGTAAGTATCCATTTCACTGTTAATATAATCAGTGTGTGTAATTAACGCGAAGGGGAACTTACTTTTAACAATGTCGCGCACTCGTTATGTTTGACTTATTTTCTTGCAAATTTCGCTATGGAAACGTTGGGATCTGTAAGTTGTCTATTATTGCAGTTATAGTTGTGCATTGATTTGTTGTTTATAGTGCATTCGTTGGAAATAGTTTTCAGAGAAATTTGAGAAAAAGTACAGTAGAAGTTGTGTTCCGGTAAAAGTTTTGATTGAGATTAGTTTTAGTGTTTGTTGTGTGTAAATAAGAGTGCTGAAAAGTTTTAATTAAAATGGTTTAATTTACTCGGCTTAAATGTAGAATATTGTGGAATTTAAGTATGGGGGATTTTTTGCATTTAGCTATATATGATTTGTGTTTTTAGAGTGCTTTTTAGTGGTCTGTTTGAAATAGTGCTTTTCTTGTTATATTGTTGATTGATTTCTAAATGCTGTGAGTTACAAATTAATGTGTTTATGAGTGATTGATAATGGAGAAATAATGAATTTAATAAAATTAAGAATGTTAGGGAATTAAGAAAATTAAGAATTTGGCTGTTTTTGTTATTTTGGCTGTTTTTGTTATTTTGGATTTTTGTGTCAAGTTTGTAAAGTTAACTTTTGTATTTCTGAGCAGTAGTCTCGTTCAAATTATTATTGAATATGATAATCAATAAAAGCAAGATTGATTACTTTTTTTCAACAAAGATCACTTAAGGGGATCGTCTACCAAAATTGCTAAAATTTCTTTCCAACCAATTACCATCCATTTCGATTCACAGCATGCTAGTATCGAATAAGTTGTTAAATAAAAATAACAATTAAACATTTGTTTGTTAAGAAAAGACATTTGGAATATGTTTAAAAAAATCACAAGTTGGTCAATTTTCAACTGATTTTGATCAAATTCGTGGTCTGATTTTTAGGATTTTCAGGATTCAGTGAAAAACAAATTCCTTAGATGGAATTTTGATATCGTGTACAGATTTTTTGCACGTCTTTATGAAAAAAATCTAAAAAATTGACTTAAAATGGTGCTTTTTGCGTTTTTTACATTTTAATGTATAACTTTTATTGTACAAAATTTCGCAACAATCAATCTAACTATTTTTGCTGCACTAAATTTGAAACGTTGGGCCACAAACTAAAACAAAAATGGTTGAAAATTAGCAAAGTTGTGATTATTTAAAGATGAGAAATTGTCACAAAAAAAGATTTTACAA
This sequence comes from Ceratoteleas bidentatus, assembly GCA_022817645.1. NCBI lineage: Eukaryota > Metazoa > Arthropoda > Insecta > Hymenoptera > Scelionidae > Ceratoteleas > Ceratoteleas bidentatus. The sequence goes on from JABFPB010001999.1 coordinate 13,047, forward strand.
TTGTTCTATTCTTTTGTAAATATGGCTCCATATAACATGTAATATTGGGACTTTATGTCATATAAATTAATGATCTTTTTATTATTTCAAATCAAAATAACAAAAATTTCAATTGGTTTTTGATATCTATGTCAATTTTTAAAAAATACATCGCCACAATGACGTTGTGATTGTCACTACACTTGTAAGTTTGGCCTTAGCTTACACCTTTTGGCGATTTATCGGTAATCAATCATAATCTAATGTCTCGATATGTCTCGACTGGTTCCTATTTTGAAAAATTTGTAATACAAATTTCGTGTTTTCGAACATTTAGACACTTAAATATTGTTTGAATTTTTCAAAATTTTGGCAATTGTTTCCAAAATGTTGCGGTTTTTCCAAACTTTTTGCATTTTTTGCATTTTGTTTCTAATTTATTTTTCAAATTTTCCAACAGAAACACAAAAACACAGATATTAACTACTCAGTTATCCTGTTATTCTTGAATTTATATCATTTATCCAGTTATTCCGGTAAATCCATTAAAAACTGGACACTCAGACAAATCTGAGTGTCCAGTTTCTAACAGCTTTGCCAATATTTAGCAATATAAAGAAAACTATTGAAAGTTTATCCCACATATACAAAATTCAAGTCTGTGTGGGATAAACTTTCAATTTTTAAAAATCGGTAACTCGAATTAAAATAATTTTGGAGTTATCTGTTTTTTCCAGCAAGCCACAGAAATATAAAATATAATTTTATAGGTACAATTAATTTACACATTTTACATTGAACACTTTGAAGTTGATTAAAAAATCGAACATATCAAAACAATAATAAATAAACATAACTATTAATGTTCAATTATTATGCATTTAATTAAAATTATGTTTCTGTATAGAGTTATTGACATTTCTAACATTTACACAATTTATAATTGAAATTTAGAATACATACTTACGACCATATTAATATCGAAAAAATTTCAAATAATACTCAAAAAACTACACTAATTATATACTTTTTTATTGCGAAAAAAACGTAATTAGCAAATCCACTTCATTTTCTTCGCAATCACTATTTAAAAAATAACACATCCAACTAAAAAATTGCATCTTCAATAAATTCTTCAAACTCTTCTCTCGTAAATATTGTTACTCTCACGACACCATTTATCAACAACTAAATTCTAATTAATCACAACTAATCTTGCCTTCAATCCTTCACAAATATTTGCCCAGAATCACAAACGGAATAACAAGTGTATCTAAAAGTTAATTACAAAAGATTCGCCATCGTATTTTCGCACTTATGTCTCGCAAACACTGCGTTACATCAGTCCCGCGGCCTCCCGCAAACAACGATATCGCGAAAAAAATAGCCGCGCGACGCACAGTTTGATCGGTCGGTCACTTGAACCTTATTGCTCTTTTATGACGATGATGTGCGCGCGAGACTGTGTTTGACCTTTTCTAGAAAAAATGCTCGATGGAATTCACGTGAGGAAACTCGTGCGGCATAGCGTGTAATCATATATTCGAACTCATTATCTCGAGGGTGATAATGAGTGGAAATGTTATGCGATAGTTGATTATTTTTCAAATTAAGAAAAGCTATTCTGTAAAAACTGCTGATTACTTGTGATTATTCAAAAATTATAGTAACGTTTCAATTAGATAATCAATTTAGCGAGAACAAATAAATTTAATTGTTTAAAAAATTTATTTGCATGTGGATTTTAATTATAATTACTAATTTCTTTATTTCAAATAATGGATTATTTATTTGATGTAACACAAATTTTTAATAAAATTAAGTAACATTTTTATGGAAGATAGAATTATGAATAGATTTGAAATTTATTTTCTCAATAGTGGTGTTGCCTTTCATAGTAATTAGGCTGTAATATTAATAATTTTGCATATCCAAAGTTCTGTAATATTACAGTAATTTATCTGTGTAATATTTAATATTATCGTAATATGTATATTTTACAATAAAAAGAAAATTGTTGCAGTGTTATATAATGTAGGCAATTATTGCATGTAATCGTAATATTCAACATTTATAGTGAATGCCAAATAATAATTTTACATATTTATTTGATTACAGTATCCAGTACTGAAGTCGTTCCTCGCGGGGTCATTTTCGGGAACATTTTCGACAATCTTATTCCAGCCACTGGATCTCGTTAAAACAAGGCTTCAAAACAGAGTCAACAATGTTGGGTGAGCAATTGATTATTGATGCGACCTTTTCTATTTTTCTTTAAGACGAAGTCAAGTAGCTAAGGTTTTTTTTTATTTTTAGGTTGAGACATGGAATGACCAGAACTTTTATTTACATTGTACAGAAGGAAAACGTTTTTAGCCTTTGGACAGGAATTACACCGGTAATTATCAATTTTTAAGCTTAACGAACAATTTTTTGTCACAAAAAATGTAAAAAATGAAAGAAATTCTGTGAAAAGTTATTAATTTGACTGATTTGTCTTTATATAATGCTAACATTCATACTATTTAATTTGATTGTTCTCTAATAAATATTGTTTGTGATTTGATAAAAGTGAACAATTTAGTTTGAACACTAATACATGTAAAATTCTGCCTTGAAAATTTAAACAAAATTTTGCTTTCAGTCCATTGTTAGAGTAGTTCCTGGAGTAGGACTCTACTTTTCATCTCTGCACTGGATCAAACACACATTAGAATGGGAAGATCCACTTTCGCCAGTTCAAGCTGTATCATTGGGAGTCATAGCTCGATCAATGTCTGGCGCTTTTCTCATTCCAATCACAGTAGTCAAGACCAGATACGAGGTAATTATTTTAACTCAATTTAATATATTAATTTTAAAAAAATGATTTTAAATTAATACATTTTTGATTAATAAAATTTGGAGACAAGTAAAATTTCGAAAGTACAAATCTGATGTCAATAGGTCTCAAATAAAAATAAAGAATTAATACTACATATTTTACAAAAAAAAAAAAATAAATAAATAAACTCAAGGTTTAAATATAACAGCAAGTCTTGACTAAATAAATGTCTTTTGACTGACTGATCAAATAATCAGGTTAACTTTTTTCATAATAAAATCATTTATCAAACAAAAAACTGGAAATGTTTTAGTTTTTGATACCCCCTAAAATATGCTTATACTAGTCAAAATAATTATCAAATAATAATTAAAGAAAACGAGTTTAGAAATTGATGCAATCCCATTTTCAAGCTTTACCCTAGAGCATACTAATAGACATTTTTTCGCAGAGTGGAGTCTACAAATACTCTAGCATAACTGAGGCGTTGCAGCGCATATACAAAACTGAGGGTGTGAAAGGCCTTTCCAGTGGTTTGGTCCCAACATTGCTTCGGGATGCGCCGTTCAGTGGATTATATCTTTTATTCTACACGCAGTTTAAAAATGTTGTTGCCAAAGGTAACTTATTAACAAAAATAAAACAAAGAATGATATATATTTATATCTTTCTAATATATTTTGTAATAATTCAAGAGATGTTTGAAATTTAATTATATTTAAGAGACAGAAAAAATGACAGTATTAGCAAATAACACATTTATATTACAATGATAATATTATTTTTGCAGAATGGCAAGAATATCAAAACTTGCCATACACTCACTTTTCTTGTGGGATACTAGCTGGCATTTTTGCATCTATCATAACGCAGCCAGCAGATGTCGTCAAGACAAAAATGCAGCTTTACCCAAATGAATTCAATAAAATGCACAAAGCTGTTTTTCTTGTATACAAGAAGTATGGGATTTCTGGGTATTTTAAAGGAATCGTCCCACGAATGCTGAGGAGAACGCTGATGACAGCTATGGCTTGGACCATATATGAACAGGTGTGTTTTTGCCTCACTTTTGTTTAGTTATGCATACAATCTGTGCATTTTGTAAGTTGAGAAAGTATTGAGTTAAAAAAACTTAATTTAATATGAATATAATCAATTACTTGATCAATTTTTTTTTTTTTTTTTTTTTTTATTTAACGAACATTTTTATATAATCAAGATTTAACTAAAATTCAGCTGTTACAATTTTTTTGTTTTTTTTGTTTTCAAATGAGAACCCCTAACTTCTGTTATGGAACATTTTGTGCAAGCAAAAATATTAAAATGAAACATATTTTCTACTTTCAGATCACAACTTCGATTGGTCTAAAATGAACACTGTGAAAATTGAAAGTAATTAAAAAGTATTATGAATGCAACTGCACGAATATTGTGAAAGTCATAAGTATTAATGATAACTGTGCCTGTGTAAAACACATTTATTTATTGTAAATAGTTATTTTTGGGATACTTCCTAATATGTACATATGCAAGAACAAATGATATGTTAAAATGTTTTAACGGCACAATTTGTCGTTTGATGTTAATATGAACTTTAAATTTGATAATAAATCTACAACATTACACATCCCTAATTTATTATTCTTTTCACCTTCCCAATGACGAGATTTTCTTATTTTACAGCAAAGAAAACATGCGAAGGATAATAGGATAAGATAGGAATTTCGAAATAAAATTATTCAAAGTAAAATATCCTCCTAAATTATCAACATAAAAACTATTGTTCTGACAAATGTTACTTTTTATTCACAAATCATATTTTGGAATAAAAAGTACACTTAATTTCACATAAAATAATGCTAATTATAATCGCTAATGTAAAACCCATAAGAAAATCCAACTTCAATTGAAACAAAATTCCTAGTTCCCTAAAAATATTTACTCTCCCCTTAATTCTTAAAAACTAACTTAACAAATGAAATGCAACACTTCTGACCAATTAATTTTATTTACTTGCATAGAATAATAACAATTTTGCAAAATATTACAATGTATTGAATGAACGTATCAGCTTGTAAATTACGTTTAATAAACAATTGATTCTCGATGATTAGTAAAAAAGGAAATGTTAACGAAGTCACGCAGTCGATAAAGCTTAAATCGTATCGATAGGAAAGTGTCGATATCGACCAGAGTTACGCGCTCCTCTCGTTTGTTCGAAATCAATCTTACGTGTAATTGTACAAAACAGTATGAAGACTCAAGCGTCAAGATTATGCAAAATGTTACCTTATGGTACACAATAAGCAGGTTGCGCGCGTGCGACGACCGCTAAAATCTCTCGTTCATTAACTTTTTTCTCGGCTTCTCTCACACCCATCTCATTCGCCTGCGCGTATCTCTCTTCTGAAAATAAACAATAATCTTGAGTCCATTGCCAAAAGGGGATCACATGTTTCGTAATGATATGTCAATATCATTACGCCGGTTATTACACAAGATTATCCGCCAAATATAGATGCGTTTTTATCGAAAGCATCGGTGGAACAGGCACTCTAAAAATGCTGAAGTATCTTCAGCATTATCAATTCTGATTATTGTCAAACTACACCTGTTGCGTTTGAAAATCGTCGGGCGATGTTGAAACGCAATTCTGTCATGTCATGTCAAATGTCATTTTGAATTTTTATCAAAATTGAATTTTTTTTAATTTGAATTGTTTTTAGTCTGAAATTGGAACTTCAGTTTTTATTAGAAAAGGAAATTTTGTATTGCAAACTTAATTTTATTTTTCAACAAATTAATTTTTTCTAAGTCATGTCATTTTGATAACAAAACTGAAATTTTGTTTGAATTTGAATTATTTTTAGTTTGCAACTGGAATTTTTTCTTTTGTATTTCAAACTTACATTTTTTATTAAAAAAAGATGCTTTTATAATGGTATTTTATAATAATGTAATAGTTTTGTGTTTATCGTTGTTTCGACAAACTTATCTGCGATGCATTTCATGAACTTTGTTGAAACAACCGTAGAACTAGAAAACCCCAAAAAGTTTTGCAATGAAGTTTAACGACTGATGCAACTGTGTTATTTTAACATGTTAATGAATTCGCATCGCTTATCTTGAGTACTTAATGATGAGTTTATAAATAAGAGGTAAAGCGAAGTAGAAATGATTAAAATAAGCATCCGTTATGATGAATGTGAAACACTGATTAACACGTTTGCCGTTCTTTATTCACCCAATTGACAATGTTCTTTGCTTTTGTGCAATTGTAATTCGCTTCGATTTTGTTTGGAAACTATGGACTAAGAGTCAACTAAGAGACGAATCCCATTACTATCTGACAACTTAAATACAACTTACAATGGCAAACCTGGAAAAAGTTTGGGATTTACGTTCGTTGAAAAGAACAGTTTTTAATGCATCCAAATCAACAATCTGGATTCCGATTTCAGAATTTTGAAATTATTGTAAACGGTAGAAATACAGAATTGACAACATATTTTTGTCAATTTTGATTTTTCGATTTTTTCAGATTTCTTTTTTAACAAATGGCTTTGAAAAAATATACTTTTATTGTATAATAATTTCATCTTCGACCTTATACCTCATTATGTAATTCTGGAATTACAATTTCAAATTGATATTAAATTCTGATTCTGATCCAGATTCTTCCTTGAAACATCGACAATCCCATTCTTCCCAATTCCCACTAATCTGAAACTTTTTGAAGGAGCACCATCCCTGAAAAGGAAATGTTGAATGTCCAAAGTTATGATTTATCTTCAATTGGAAAACAAAGCAAAAACTTATAATCATATTAATACAATATCAATAAATATATTAATTATAAATAATAATAATAATAATAATAATAATAATAATAATAATCGACGAATGAAGCGCACCAACGTGAACATTCGTCGAATTGCGAAAAATACCAAGGCGTCTTTACATTCTCATCTAACGTGAAAATCGTCCTAGTTGTAAAAGACATGTTTTGGTATTATCATTCCGACATAAATACCTCTGAAATGCGTAGCAGAAGCTAGGATTGTATAGTCACAGTCACACAGGGCACTGGTGTGGCAGGTCTACGGAAGTAGGCTCTGTTCCTTCCACTAAATCGCTAATTACGTATTCACAAAAACAGACTGGGCACTCGTGTGCGTGCACGTGCACGCGCGTATGTGTACGTATGTATCTGTGTGGTTGTATGTGTAAAGTGGGTCCCACTTTATCTAATCCACTTTTTCTAACAGTTCATTTTTTCTAATAATTCTTTTTATAAATAACATCGAAAACATTTTTCGAATTAATCATTTTCAATTTGATTTATTCGAATTTCTTCAATTTATTCTATGGCATTATTTATTGAGGTAAAAATATAAATTCATTTTTTCCCAAGGAATTTTTTTTGGACATCAATCAATATCTGAATTAAAAATGAAGAAAAATGTACGTAATGAAGGAAATTAAGTTTTTTTTTTCAAATAATTCATTCAGTTGTGTTGATTTTTATTTATTTTTTGTTTTTTATTCTTTTCTATTGCGTTTTTTAAATAATAAAAAAAGAACATTTTCATGTATTTGAAATTAAAATGAAATCCATATTTCATATTTCCAAAATTGCCATGAAAAAATAAAGAAAAAAAACAAATGGTTTGAAGATGCAATAAATTTTCATTATAAATTCCTAGATTATATTAGAAAAAAAAACACTTAGAAATAATGGACTAGAAAAAGTGTCATACAATGATTTCTGTGTAACAGATGCAGTAAACGATACAATTTTGAGTCACTTCAAGTAACAAAATGGTTTGTCATTGGTACCGAAGCAAGTGTGGGTATACCTGCTCCCGACTTGCTTCGAGTGTTGCTTTTCGACTGTTTTTGGTGAAAGAACGACTGAAACTTTTTACGGCGCTTTCTGCTCTTAGTGATTTTCATTCACAACGTCGAAAGGGTCACTTTTCATTCGGTTTGACTTTGTTGTAACAAAAATGAATTCAAAGGCACAAATCATGTATAAAGGTGCAGCTATGATGAGACTTACCTGATAAAGAATTTGTACAGTTATTGAGACGTTAATAATTGATATGTTTTGGTGCATACCTGGCTTGCTTCGCACTCACTAACCAATCAAGTGTTGTTACTTGCGATTTCGACTTCGCGAGCGATGTCGACGACGGTTGTAGTGGCTCGAATTTCGGTGATCTCGGTTGCCTGTGAAAAAAATTAAATTAAATTAAAAAAATAAAATAAAAATAAAAAAATGTTTAATATAAAATTAAAACGATTTGATTAAATTAGAAATATCTGTGGTAAAAATGAGAATTTTCAGAAATGTGAATTATTTTTGTTTGAAAAAGAAAACTCAATAAAGCACCTTTATCCCTTTGGTGTCTTCGATGGTTATCTTCCTCTCTATGTCTGTCGTGTCGATCTCGAGATCTGCTTCTGCTGCGATGATTTCTGTAATGAAAAGTTAATTGAATGTTTTTCTTTATTTTTTGTATTGGACAATTTTTATAATTGGAAAGCAAGCAAGATGATGAAATATTACCGGTGGCTCGCAGAATCGTGTCTCTTTTCCTCTTCCCGCCTGTGACGCTTTTCACGTTCCCTTTCCCTATTCCTGTCTCTGTCTCTTTCGCGATCGTTCTCCCTCTTCTTCTGGTCTGCTTCCTTGTTCCTTCGTAACTTCCGCTCTTCTTCTCTTTTCTGTTCTTTTTCGTCGCGATCTTTTTCACGCTTAGCCTGCAGAAATAATTACTTATCAAATATCTCAATATTAAGAAAAAAAAAAACAAAAAACAATTTTCTCGTTTTCTGCAAAACAGATTTAATCATTAATTTTTTAATGAAAATTAGTAATTAATACAATTAATTTAATAATAATAATAATAAAGTTAAATTAAATTTAAACAAATAAAAATTTACCAGAATTTCCTGCAGAGCAGTTTTTAATCGAGCATAACCAACGTGTTGTTTGCCCATTAAATGATCATCGATTCTCTGCTGAGCATCACCAACAATCAAGAAAGCTCCACAAACATCACAAACTTCCATCTGCTTTTCCTGGGCTGCTGCTAATTCAGCCGTCTGTTTGATATAAGAAAAAATATTTAATATTTTGAAAGTTCCATTGCCTTTAAGCAATGGAACTTTCTTATATTATTATTCACATTTTTTTAATTATTTATTTATTTTATTTATTTATTTATTTATTTATTTATTTACATAAACCCATTAAAGGATTACAAATACATCTATATATACACTAATTTCCTAACATA
>JABFPB010002000.1:0-22156 GCA_022817645.1 Ceratoteleas bidentatus
TCATTGAACCCCCTTTTTTTAGAAGCGATTTGCGACTGCCAAGATATCTCAGCGAGTTTATAATAAATATAAAAAATTCAAAGTGGATAGTGTTCAGGGAAGATGAATTTACTTCATAAAAGAGCATTTTTTTAATCTTTATATTTTAAACAAAACTGCGCTATCAAATAGATTTTCCAGACAAATACGATTTTACAATTTTTACAGAGAAATAAAATTTACATAATGGTAAGATTGTTTTATACTAACAAACATTTAATAAGTACTAATACCATTATGTAAACGTTTGACATGCTCGTTTAATAACCTCATAACCATTCATTTTATTATAATTTTAGAAAATCCCTTTTGGCACGAAATAGCGAATTCAAACCATCTCCTCGCGTCGTGCATCGTTTCAAGATGAAGAAATCTTGTTGCCCATTTGTTACGAGTAAAAAGGTCACTGGTTGATTAATGATGATTGCAGATTTTTAACTTTGTGGCGAATTATCATCTTAAAAATAATATCACGAATTATTGCGAATTGATTATTTCGCAATCACACTTTCCTATTGACTATTTTGCGCCCGTCACAGCTAGTCGACAGTTTCTCACTGAAGATTTCACACTCTCTATCCATCAGTCCAAATTTACAACAACAGACCATCAAAAGCCCACTCCTGCGATGGTTGCCGTTCTTAATGAAGACGTGTTAGCCGTGTACTGAAATAAATTTTCAACGGCGCGATTTCAATAATAGAACTAATCAAATATTTTGCTTTCAGGCTCTTATCTCGCTCGTTATTCTTCCTCTGCCTCTGCTCAAACACAACATAATACGATTAGCCCAATCAACGCCGTCGCGGTGCACGTGAAAGCGAGAGAGACACCTCGGCTCGGCGCTAAACCAACGAAAATGTATAAAAGTCCTTTTGACTGATTCGCTGCTTCTACTGAAGAATGAAACCTGTTTTTAAATTGGCTGTTTGTCAAGTTCTAAAACTGGTTTTATGGCTTTTTAATCGCGCCGCTGTGTGTGTAATGTCAATTAAGTTTATAGCCGATTAATTTTATGATGTAAATTCCGGCGTGGTGTGAATGGGCAATCGAATTAAATATATTGAACGACGGAGCGCGCTTGGCAAATTTCGCTTTATGCATACGCTTAACGAGTTTCGGGGAAAGACTTTTTGTTTTCGCCGGCCACGCGTGTCTTTCGAAATTAACGCGTTTAGAAAATATTTCACGGCCGGTGTCAATCAGTTTCGTGCCCTAACTATGTTATTATAATCATGACTTGGTCGGCGTTTTGAAAAAACTGCCAAGGAAACGGACCGATAGGTATTACGAATCGAGCGTGAATTTAGAGAAATTGTCAATGAGATTTGTCCTTTTTTTATTGAACAGTTTGATTTGGGACTTAAAATGAAATATGTCTGGATATTACTTAGTTCTAGTCTTTAATTTAGGAGTCTATATAGATCTAAGGATTATGTTAAAAATTTACCTTAAGTAAACTTCTGTGAAAAGCGAAGGATTCAGTGCAGTGTTTAATTTTCCAGAATTTGAATAAATGTTTTAAACGTACAACTGTAACATCCAAAGTAAAAAACACTGTCAAATGCTGATCAATAGTTCATCATCCCGAGTTCAAACTATTTCCAATAGGTTTGATTATTTTTGATCGTTAACTGATCGTTATTTGATCAAATCAGAATTTAATTATAACGGAATTCGAACTAAAAACCATCAGTTTATAGTTCCATTTTTTTCTAATAATTTTTTTTAATAAATAGAAATTCTGGTCATTTCAATGTCATTCTAATTTTTGCAAGATTGTTCCCAACTGTTTCCACATCATTTTTCATCCCCTCATTTGTCAGAAAAATGACTCCCGTGTCGAAAGTGCAGATTCATTTAAAAACGCGACGAAATACATAATGTTATTAAAGTCTATAAACGCTTCGCAGCGAGAGCCAACGCTTTTCAAGTGGGAGGATGCATGGAGACGGGGACATAATTAGATGTTGTACCGTCTTCGAGGCGCTGATAAATCGCGATCATTATTTGCATGTTTAGATAACGTGCGGTATTGGACGATGCAGTTCCACAGGTCGTGAAAACGACGGCCGAACGGCAATCCTCCCACTGACCCTCGTATGACGTTCGGCAGATTTACGTTTCCCCGCGTCCCTCATAAACTCTACCCCGGGGTTATCGATTTGCTAGATTATAGGTAAACGCGACGTTGTGTCGGCAGTTGTACTTTTTTCGGCACCTCCGATAAAGCATCGACAGGAAAAAGGATCGGGCGGAAACTTTCGAAGAGGAATTATCGACCAGCCGAATGACTCACGTGACTTCGTCCTCCACCGATAAACCCGACGAAAAGATCGAGCAAAAAGCCTCTAATACAGCTCGACCATCGAGAAAGGTCATCCCCGAATTCCATTCAAAACCGACTGCACCGGCGAAACGCTGCTGAACTGCAATCCGCAAATTGCCAAACGCGTCATTATAGTTCGCGAACAATCGCATCCGAACCCTAATTCCCGCAAGATCTGCGAAACTTGTCTTATTTCGGCCACATTCCTTCGCACAGTACCGACTCTATTTCGGATTCGTGACTCTCGCCCATCTCAACTAGCGTTCCTATCGAACCCAGCCACTTCCCAAACAGTATGTATAATCATCAAATGACAATTGATTCGTACTGCTCACGAGACGGCATCACTATATTTTGCGCCCAAAAAGATCTAGCCGCAAAACAAGCGAGCCACCACGTTCTAGGTTATAATTTCGCCTCGCGCTGCTTGCTCTCGATTTCTTTTGTTCGCCATCCCTATGCAGAGGCCTCTCATTGCCTACAGTACATGCGTCTATTCGTTCCCATGAAGGCGGCGATCATTATAAAAATTAAACGACGTTCATGCGATTGATTATTGAAATTACATATCATTCGCCAGGACTTGCTTTGATGCCAGGACGGGCCCGGGTGGGGGACCCGATACGCCCGAGTATGGCCGTCCAGCACTTACGACCTTAATAAGTCGTTTTCGAGATAATCCGACTGTGTCATTTCATTTCGTCTCTGCGGAGTAATTTCATAGTATGGGAAAAGGTTCGGCCGGCAAAGGCCACTGCCTCCGGCCAGAATTACACTCATTCAGACATTTTCGGGCCCCGCTTCTATCGTCCTTTTTTGTTGCTCGGCCGTTTTTGTTCATAGCGATTGTGATTCGGGATTAATACTCGCAAATAGTTCGAATTACTAATGCATCGTCCAGTGTTTTTCCCTTATTTTGCTTGGGAGGCTGGGTGGGAATGTTGGTTGGAGTTGATCGCAATAATTCCGACAGGAATTGTTGCGATTTTGCGCTGGGGAGGGGTTTATACATTTGAACAGGTATTTTAGTCTGGCGGTTCAAGTGTATTTTAAGTTTTTATACATTTCACTGTAAAAACAAGTGTCTTATTTTAAAACACTTTTGTCCCCTTTTTAAAACGTTTTCAGGTGTTTTAAATTTTAACCTATCTTTCTATAATGGAAAACACTCCTAACGTTTAAAAAATGTAGACGGAAGAGTTTTAAAATAAGACATTTCTTTTTGCAGTGTTTAAAGTAGGTTGCGAATTTTGCATTTTTTAGTAGTTTTCATTTAAAAGTTGGGATTTAGTTTGAAAATTTTTAATATTGATTACTATTTAGCTCGTGTGAGGATTTGCGTATTTTTAAGTACGCCAGTAGGCATTTGGCTTATAATTTAGTTTGGAAAACATTCAGTATCTGTCTTGTTGATTAGATTGCAAGAATTTGCGCTTCGTTAAGAATACTAATATTGTAACGTTCTAAGTTATCTCGGAATGAACAAGTAGGAGTTTAAACGCTTCAGTTGGTAACTGTTCTAATGAGAGTTTGAATGAACTTATTGAGGTGTAATCAAGTGCCGGTTCTACAAAGTCCAAGTTATAAACAAAATTAACATATCACAAAAATAATACTTCATATGGAATTTTATTTTTTACTGGCATTCATTTAATCATAATCCAGTTTTATTAGCCCAAGTAAATCTTATTCACATTAGCATGCCATTTTATAAGAGTGTTTTTCTCGAACAATAAAAACTGTATTCAATATTTAAAAAAACCTGTATAAAAATGTACAAAACAAAGCAATTTCACACTTTGAAGTAAACCGCTACTTCCCGTTACGCCAAGTCAGAAAATCATTAATCGGATAAATTTAAATTTAGCGCATAACCAAGTTTCCTCTCCTCGACCCATCCGCTTCTCACTCCGATCCTCTCACCTTACTTCAATTTGCACGACTTTTTCACTCAAAACCTATTTAACACTTTATTTCGCGCCTTTTATGTAATTCTATGGTATATTACGGTCGTCCAACGGAACTCAGCCTTCCGACTCATTCCAAATTTGTGCATACGCACACAGGTCGCACTCGCCTTACAAATTGTTTTCACGCATTACTCCCGAAGATTTATTATATCGACTGCAAACATCATACTAATTGCGGCAACTAAAGCAGTGTGCAACAATGGCCCGACCATATTTTTCCCTATGAAATGAGGACTGAATGGGTGTAAGATGACGTCAGGCCGATTGCATCGCATAAGCTCTCTGTTGCCGCGATATATAATAACAATTGCGAGGGGAAGCGATGATAATAAGAGAAACATAGGCAGGCGGCGTACCCAGCGTAACTATCTGCGGTGTAAATATTACAAGCGCGATTCTTGCGCCGCCTTATCTGACCGAGCGTAACTACCCGCAGTAAATTTAACGATTCGAGCGTTTTTTCATATTTCGTTCCCTCTTCTTTTGCGCGTGCACGAAGGAATCCGAGAAAACGGTTTGCGTAACGGAATGGCGCGAGGAAAAACATGTGACTTATCGCGGACTTAAACTAAGCAGTTAAGTGCCGGGGACAGCGTAATTTAATGCAGGTTGGACTTTTCCGATAGGAGAAGAAAAGTTTATGGAATCGGGTCGCGTTTGGCGAAATTGACGACGTTTGTTTCTGATTGCAATTGGAAAATAGATGTCATGATGTAAAGCTGGCAATTTATCTTGGAGTTTTTAATGAAACGATTTGTAGCAAAATTGAATGGATTGAACTCGAAAATAGGTATTGAAGTTATGGTTTCGGAATGAGCAATAAAAAAATGCTTCAATCCTTTTCAGAACTCGAAATCGCCGTTACATTTATGCATTTATTATACAATCTTGGCGTCGACAACCGAATCAACGTTGAATCAACGTTGATTAAACCTTGTAATGTGTCCCTTTAGGGATAGGTTTCAAATAACGTTTTGGTCGGTTTGTAAACATTCATATAACCATAAATAAAACGTTCGACAAACATTTATGACACGTTTTAAAGGATATTTAAAAATATCCTTTTCTCATTCCAGTGTGACTTCTGCCACTAAACTTCCGCTTTCAAATCCATTAATTTTTTACCATCCCTCCTCGCTAAACGCGAGAACTGCCAAACAAAAACGATCGGCACGACATAATCGCCGCGATAAGCAGATCGCAGCAACCTTAACGATTCGCGAAGCGCCATCGAATCGGCAAAGCCGTGACACGTGAATGACAAATGGACGCCAGCTCGGGACATTTGAAATTCATCCGGCGTAATCGTCGTCCAGCATCGGTCTTGGCGACTGCGAAATTGAATTCCGGTCGCGGCTAATTAGACTCCGACGCGACGCCGTACAAATTGATCGCTTTGACCAAAATAAACCACGCTAATCTACTGCGCGTTGTGTAAATGGCCGGCCGGCTCGTGTTTCATGAAGCAACGGCGCAGATTAAAAAGCCGAATGTAGTGTTAATACGATTTTCATGTTTAGGCGGGATTTCACAATTTGTTCGCGTCACTTGGCCGGAATAACATCGACCGCATCTTCCTTATGGCGACAACATGATCCGGCGCCACTACATCACGTTATCGTACTGGAAACTAGAACCGCGTTAACAAATCCGTCCTCCCAGGTTGTCGTAAAATCACGTAAACATGGGTCTACGCCCACGTAGCCCCGACGTACAGATTCCAAACCGAGGCATTCCTGATTTTCGTCGGATACGAAAATCCCTTTCACCCGTGTAACACTGTTAATACATCGATACAAACAAACCGGGGTCAATTGTACACCAATACGCGCGCCGATTTTTCTGCGGCTTTTATTACCGATCAAATTGTCGGGTAGGTGCGTCGGGAAGACGAATTATTGTTATGGCGTGAGAAACGCGGGTTGGAGCTCATTGATGATCGGTAAACAATCGGCGAAAAGTTATCGGACATTGCGATCGGCGAAATCGGTCGAAATTGAAGATGAGGTATTCTTGAAAAGAGGGCGTTTTCGGGACCTTGAAATGAAACGTTTACGGTGATCGAAGGCGATGAAGAATTTGTTTCGTCGAAGGTTGGGAGGAATTTTTGTACGAAAAATTGATCGATTTAACATTCAGCAAACGAAAACCGATTGAAACCGATTGAAATAGGTTTACTTTTACAACGTTACAAAGCTCCGGTACTCAATTTGAATCTGTTGATTGTAACCGATTCAACTGCATTTTTCAACCGATACTTTTTAAGATACTGACAAAAATCGGTTTAAACCGGTTAAGAAACTCTATTGAAACCGACACAGTTGTATCGGTTTCAATCGGTTTTCTTGTACTAGACAAATTCATAAAAACAGGATTTTCAGTATCTTTATCTCGAACCGATCTCATTTTCGGATTAATCAGTGACCGATCAATTGTTAATCAATATAAAAAAAAATGTTCTCTCACAACGAAGAATGAAAAACGACGAATGCCAATAATAGTGAATTATCCATATCCTCGACGATTGTTTTCCAATTTCTCCGGATAATCGCTCGTCCTTTCCACATCGATAATTACTCGCGCTGCGCTTTATCGAAAACACATCATCGGTACTTTCACGTCGATAATTCCATCGATCACACACGGAACGCGCAATTTTTTTCCGCGTGCCAAAGTCGCCGCTCGCGGCTCGCATTTCATTGCCTCAGTTTTCAATAAAACCCATTTTCCCGTGCCGATTGTTGCGCCGATCAACGTAATGCCGGTCATTATTGCCGCTCGCATGAAAATTGCCGCGTGATTGGGTCGCGAGTCAACGCTGTAACACGAGAAAACCGGCGGCCGAGAAAAAACCGACCGCTCGAATAAAATGGCAGATAAGCGGACGGGGGGCGGACGAAGGAGTGACGATTCAAATTAAACGCCGGGGAAAACAAAACCGGCCGCAAAAAAATGCCCGCGTAATGACAGCCAGGACGCGGTGGCGAGGATAACTTCTCGTACGTGCCTGCTGGTGGATGAACGCGCGTGGGGTAGGGGAACCCGGTGATTACCGATGGACCAATCGGCGTTTTCTCCGCGGCCATCATGGTCCAGCTTGAGACGTGCAATCTTGCAACATGTATCTCGAAGCGAGCGCGCACACGATATGCAATAAACATTAAACGGATCTCATTCGATTGGTAATGGCCATTTTCCAATCAGACATTTGTCGGCCGACGTGGAGGGCGGCTTCGCGTTCCTATTGCGCGCTCGTACGGTCGTTTCGTAATCGCGATTCAATCGGGTTTTTATGCCCCGCTCGGCCCGATTTTCCAGTCGAACAATGATAATGGTCGAGATTTCGTGACTGAGTTAAAACAATTTTGTCAAATGTTGATGGAATGATCGACCCGGAACATGGACCGTTTTGATCATTTTGGGATCAAATAAGAAATTAAGAAATTTAATTAAGGCAATCTGATCTAATGAGGATTTTCATTTTCGGGGTGATTACTGATCAATATTTGAGAAATTTTTTTTTACTTGAGGAGAGAGGATGATACTGAGAGAAGTCGGATAATGATTATTTAAATAGGGATAAAGCAGTAAAATTCAGTATTTAGATAGATAATTTTTATGTGTGTTCAATTCACAGATTCTTAGAAATGTCATATTGTCTCAGCAAGATCCCTTTTCTAAGAGAAGGGAAATAGCTTCTTTCGCAATATGACTTTTAGGCAAACAGATTTCGGGCTGCCACAACATGAAAGTCTGTTTTATCTGAATCTTTCTTGCCAGAATGATTTCAGGCTGACACGAACTCCCATTGAATCACATTGTCCCACAATTGACAATAATTTCCTAAAGCAGTCTGACGCCCAATTACTGTCTGTTTTTTGCCCAATTATTGCCCAATTTCGGGTCAATCCAATGTTTGGTTCACTGGGCTGACTTAACCTCCTTAGATACGCAAAGGAAACTGCACTTTTTAAGACATTACGATTGATAGTGGAAATTTTGAATTAAATAATTATAAATATTAACATTGGAATCTAGTACACGGAAAGTAATGATCTTCGAATTATATAAATATGAATATGTGGATGTTTCTTTGTGTAATCATCCACATATATAATATTTATAATTGTAAGAATTTATTTTCAATCTGGAACAGCACATTTATTTAACTGACAAAATTAAATATGATACATATTATCCTTCAGTTAAAATGGTAATATTTATGCTCAAATAAAATAAAATAAATTTCAAGAACATGCAGCCGTATAATATACGTTTGACTGATGCAGTCAAATATTTTTTCCGTGAAAGTATTATTTTTATAATTGTTTGTTGCAAGATTTTTATGCACTGTTAAAAATCGAAAGAGTGAAGCTTTTCGGAGTGCAGTGAAATGTTTTAGTGTCAGAAATATTTTAGTTTCAATCCTGAAAAAACAACTCGTTTTTGGAGTGATTATTTAGAAAAATATCTTGTTAGAAATCTTTTTATCACAAATTAGGTTTGTTTTATCTTCACATGTGTAGATAAATCGTCGTATGTTTTTTTCTCATCAAGTGTGTGTCTCGGGTGAACTGTATTTATGATAATTGTTTAACTTAAAAAAATGTCCTTTTAATAATAAATTATATCATGCGCTTTCAAACTGATAAAACTGAGGACAGAAATTATTTCGTCATAGTAAGATTATTCGTCTGTGCAAAAAGTTGTTGCAGAATAAATTTGAATATTGAGGAAAGACAATATCGAAAATCCGAGAAGGATATTACTAAGAATCCATTTCTGATTTGGTACGTTTTGAAATAAAATTCGTAGGAAAAGTATATATTGATAGTCACGCAAACAATCTTTTTTGAAAGCAAGAAGTTCGTACGTTGTTCGACAAATTGCATATTTATTCTTGAATTTCAAATAAACCGTTAGGTACTTGAATGAACGAGCAAATTACACGGATTATTGAGATATATGAAAGGATATGCATACGTTGAACAACATCTAGTTATTCTCAGAAGAAAAAAATTGTATGAAATACTCCACATAACATTTTTTCAAATAAAAATTACAAATTGGATTAAAACAGTACAAAGACATTTATAATACAAGGTCTTATGATCATTTATTTATCTTAATAAATGTTAATAAAACAATAATATGTATTTTCTGTTTTTGCTTGATAATTACTTTGTTTTATTCTAAGACACTTTTTATATCTTTTTATTCAGAGAGTCTTCAAACGAAATTGCAGTACAGAAATAATTATTTCTGTACTGCATGATTCTTGGGAATCGTGATTGTATTACTGACTGCTTTCAAGTACATGTTTGGTGAGTCTGTATATTAATTCATCATCCCTTATCTCCTATTTGAAATAAAACAAACTTTCTTTTCCTTCAATAAATTGTCCATTAATCAATTTATCCCAATTTCCATAATATATGGATAAAACTGTACCCACACTTTTTCATTCACCATTACCTTTCTATCAAATGACATCTACACATTTCATTAAAAGAAACAAACCTCAATAAACTAGATCACGCACAATAACGAAAAAATTCCGACGAGATTATTTTCGTAACATCGCCGCATTTCTTCACAGCTCATTTTACTTTATATAACATCATTCACATGATTATCCGCGGGGATCAATTCGCTGTCGAATTAACCAACAAACGTGAGGAATGTAAAAAATAAGCGAGAAATCCGGCCTAATTATCATCATTACGCGCATCAGCCGAAACAAAATCCTCGTTAATGCGTCCATATTTTCTCACCACTGTCACAGTTTCGTTTCAATTACCATTCAGTTATTACAAAAGCAAATCATTGTTATTCATCAGCGTCATTATTGTTATTGCGATAGCCGATTGTACGAAATCCGCGTAACTTCCTCGCGGTGTCTTTCACTGGCGTCTTTTCATGTGAACACCCTACGACAAAGATAATTTATCGCGTGCGCGCAGAAGATACCCGCGATCTAATTAAGTCCTAGGATCTAATTCTAATCAAACAATACGAGCAGTGCCGGCAATGGGTATGGCGTTTTCACTATTTCGAGATACTTAACAAGACGCACCGACAATGCGGAAGTGCATTGTGCTATGAAATATAATCGAGAAAGTTAACGCGTCCGCGGACCGAGGAAACGCGACGTTGTAATATCTTGGAAAGTGTAATTGCGCGATCTCAGCCGGATTTATGGTCCCGAAAGAAATATACACTTCAGGCTTATCCGCTGGATCCGATAAAACCCCGGCGACTTTTATCGAATTTCGGATTCCGGTGTCATTGTTTAAGCCGTACGATTCTTAACGAACAGTAAAGTCCGCGCTGGAGGTCTTGAAGAAACAGTTTAAGAGCGAGATTTCTTGTCGATTGTGTCGGCGAACCGTTTTTCACCACTACATTTCTTATTTGAAAACGAAACCGAGTATCAAAACGTGGAAATTCCGATTTTCATCTCTTAAGGTGATTGGTCAAGTCTACTGCCACGGTATTAGTGTCTTTTTAATTTATGAGCTTAAAACATAAAATTAAGAATATTTTAGATGATAAAAGCAATAATATTGTAATTCACTGTAACCTCCATAACTTGAGCCATTTTTTCTTCATTTAAAAGACAACAGAACACGGCTCCGTGGCAGCAGACTTGACGAATCACCTTAAGGCCAAGTCTGCTGCAACGGAGATATTGTCTTTTTTAATAAATAAATAATACATAATAATCTTTTTCCGAAAATACACAAAATTTAGAATGTCTTTAAGCTCGGTTAATTATAAAATTATTATTTCTTCTTTTTTTATTATTAAAGACACTAACTCCGTTGCAGCAGACTTTCGACCCTTTTCGCAAATTTTCTGGGAATACCGTAGGAAAATCGAGTGTGTTTGTGAGGTAAATGAATTTAATCTTAAAAAAAGTAAACAGATTGAAAAATTGTGCGAAAAAACCGTGTTTTAACGTGCAAAACGTGACGTGAAATCATCGCTCGCAGCGTAAAACGCGAGGCGTCAGCGCAAACGTGCATTCTCTTTTTTCTATTTAGATTAATGGTCGGATAATCGTAATAGTTTGCGTTTGCATATTAAAATTGGCGAACGCGGGCACTTCCGGAAATGATGAAAAATAGCGTGGATCGGCGAGTTCCGGGACAGGGCTGCGCTGCGAGCGAAAAAGAAGGCAAGACGGAACGTTGTTGCGAAAAGGAAAACTGGATAATGGCCGCTTTCACGAACTATAGCCTCGCATCGTGGTTAGCCGAACGTGTGTAATGTAACAAGTAGGTATGTCTTATCCGAGAGTCATCGGCGGTAAGCAGCGGGCTTCATAACGCTAATTACCGTGACGAGGTGCTCTCAACTGCTTGCCTCGCAGCTAAAGTCAAGTAAATTCGCTATGAATATGTTTGGCAAAAAGTGTCCCCATTCGAAACGAGTAACCCTAACGTCTACACCCTAAATATTTTGTATTAAAGTGGATTAAAATAGGATTGTACAATTCTCAATAAACAAGCTGTCCGATAGAGAATGGAGAATGCGAAAAATAAAATCTATTTCTATTTCAAGTTAAAAGCTGATGAAGGTTATGGAATCCAATTTGAATGAATATGCCAGGAAAATATGTTATTTTATGTGAAATAAAAGAAATTCACTATTTGTGGAATTTAGGAATATACACATTTTTACTTCCAGTGGAACTTACACTACTTAACCTCTAATGTAAAGTTTTTATTCCGTTTACTGAAGTGAATAGCATAGAATACACTGAAAGTGAAGTCCATATATAAAATTTTTTTTTCGCCTTTTTTGTTAATATGTAAATATTGGTTAGTTTTACCATAGAAATATATAAAGAAGAGAAGAGATGTTTGAAAAATATAAAAATGTATTAGTTTAACTCGCAAAATCTTCTCATCGTATAACTGCCGATTTTCTCCTGAAACATAATTTGCTCGCGAACCAAATTTTGTGTAAATGTCGGAATCCCTTCATTGACTTCGCTTAAGTGCAGTTAAATAAATTTCACACCTGAACATTTGAGCGTAATTACATAGAGTAATCAGAATTAGCATAATCGTGCAGCGCTTTCTTCTCCGTGAAAAACCCTTGCTGTACTTGCACTTTCGCCAAACGAGCCGCAAATAATTTTAAAAGCCAGCGCGACAACGATCCCCCGCTGAAATCGCGGATTACGTGCTGCGCCGGCAAATGCTGTTTAGAAATGCGCGCACCACTTGTTTCACGATGACTGCGTTCAATGATAAAACGCGTCACAACACGCTCGCTCGTTCCATCCTAAATGATTATTTTATACACCGCAACTTTGTACTTTTTTCTTTTCTTCGGCCGCCTTTATCTCGGAAACGACCAATGTAATTGACGATACATATTTATGCAATCGTTTCCGCTGGGCTTACGTTTTCGTAATCTCGACTGAGAATTAAAAAATAATTGTCGTTTAGTTTTTATAGCTTTCTGGAGAAATAAATAACTCACGATAGAATATCAAAGAAAGAATAAAGATTGGATAAGTGATTTCAATTACTGAATTTTAAACGAATTATGAATTTCTTTGATATTGCTTATTGAAAATATTCCGGAATGCATAGAATGCGAACAATTCAATCGCATCAATGACAGAGTAAAAATAAAAATTGTTCGCCATGAGTAGAATTTGAAAATCGGATATCAGATTCTGACATCAGAAATCTGTCAAAAAGAATTTTAGCTCACTGAATTCATTCTAACCTCAAATGCATCTGATTTGAGATTAGAATGATCTTTGTCAAATTTTACAGTTATTCTGTAAAAATTAATACATATAGTTGAATTTTACAGTACTTTTTTTTACACTGTAGATTTCCTACATCCCATACTAACAAAGTTGTTTTCGAATAAGAATAAGTTCGAATAAAGAAACATTTCATACATCGACAATGATTTCAAATACGTAAAGTTGGTCGAAACTCGTAGAATGTAATACTAATTCTTTAAACGCAATATTACCAAACCTTCAATTAACAATCCAACAATTGTCAATTAAGGCCCCTTTCCTCCGCATTACTTGATCATAAAACTGACTGCCCCGTAATAGATTTCATTAAGAAATACTTGGGTGAAAAAACCGGCGAAGGATATTAAAATTTAAGCAGAACAACTCGGCGTAATTTCGCTCCCCCTCGCGCGCAGCGAACGTAAATGGCAAGCTTAAACTTTTTTCACGCTCAATAAAGGACATTTCCCATTTCGTAAGAATGTTGAACGGCCGGCGCATCCCTTAATCAGCCGCATTTGCTCATTAATACCGCGATAAACTGAACGAAGTGGTTGCGCAAACGCGCCGCGACCGTTACGCGGCCGAAAAAAGCCGCCTTCGATTTGGCGCGGGGCGACAGGATGAGAACCGCGAATTATGGCCGGCGCGCTTTTTGTTTTAACGATAACATTAAGGCTGTGTAATTGCATCCTGTCCTTAGATCTCACGCGCTCGTGCACACACCTCGGCCCGAGTGCGCATGCGCGGCTGCGCGCTCGCGCGCCAACACGCAAGCGCAGTCGCGACAGCGCAATTTCATCGCGTTCACGCACGGCGCACGAAAAAGCGGGGGAAAAAACGCCTCGCTTCCCTATCTGCGACGCATCGCGCTTTTCACCTGACTCGTGTGAGAAGTTGGAGCGGTGCAAAACGATCAACTAGCTATGATCCAACGGGCTGGGAAAACGGCGTCACTTCCTGATCCGAAAGCAACGGTCAATGGAAATCGTGACGATTGTTCGGGTTAAATGCTCGGAGTGCTCTGAGCAAAGTGGCTGGGGTTAAAGAGTTGGGATGTGGTTGGAAATAAAGCAGGGATCGTATGACGAAAAAATCGATACTAAATGTTTATACGACGAACTAAAATGTTAGTGCCAAATATGACGATTGAAATAATAGGAATTTGGATATTATCGATATTTATATCACTTTATGTTTTATTTTAAATTATTTATATTATTTATTTCTTAATTTTATTTTATTTATATTATTTATTTTGTAATTTATATTATAATGTATGAGATTTTCTTCTTTTTCTTACAGTTTGTCTTATGTTATTTATTTTGATATCATTTTTATGATTTTGTTATGCTCTCCTTTTACAAAAATATAAAAAAACAATCAATATTTGTTAGCTGTGTTAATTTCCTTATTTTTTTTTCAAATAAAATCATGTTATGAAATATCGTGATATTACACGATATAAAAAATCGTGTTTGATAAGATATTTTAATCGTAACATTTCAGTATTTGTGCAAAATATGGAATCGATGTTTTACAGCTGGCAAGATTTTATTTTTGACGAAATAACAAAATGAGAAGCTATATTATGTTACGACATTATATATTCCGCAATATAATTATTAACCCATCTGACTTAAAGTTCTGCTGGTCAAGCGAGTTGATAATTTTGTTGTGCAGTGTATTTTTATGTTCCTAAAATGTTCCTAAAATGTTCCAGATACGTTTCCAGTTCATACTGAAAATATTTCTCCGGAATATTCCTAGAAAAATTCTATTAAATCTTACATACCAATTTGTAATGTCAATCTACTGGAATACATGTTCTATTATATTGATATTTTTATTTCCCCTTTTCAATGCAACCTTAATCGAACAATTTGTGAGTTTTTTGCGCTAACAGATTTGTTTCGGTGTGCTCGAGTTGTTCTTCAAGAGTATTATAGCTAGTTATAGCAGTTAAATTGGCGACTAAAAAGACAATCACTGAAAAATTCGACTTACTGTTGAAATTGAATAAAACTGTCATGACTTCATATCTATTACTTAAATAACTGGATTTTATACTTTATCTAAATATCTTATCAAATATTTATTTATCTGCCTCTTATTTAATATATCTCAATTTTCTGTATGTTATACGATAGTCTATTTTTCAATTAATGTCGACAGTTGAATTCTTTACTCTATAAAGTGAATGTTAAAAATGTACATTTGCTGCTCAGTTTAGAATCGTTTATCTTGCAATCACTAGAAAAAGAAATCTCTTATATTAAGCAGTCTTGAAACCGTTTTAAGATACAGTTACCCTGAAAAGAGGGTAAATATATCTTATTTGAAGATGAAAAATTGTTAAAAGATAGATTAAACCTCTAGATTCTCTCTATTTTTAGAAATATGTAACATACTTATTTTTGCGTGATAAACGAGATATGGTGCTTATAGTTGTATATGGTCAAACGGAGTAAGATCAGTCTATGGAATCAATTTAAAAATTAATAAATTATTTCTTTATTTTTATTGTTTATAATAGACAGAATAGGACATAAACTTAATTATAATGAACTGAAATCACATTTTTTCAGACTTAAAAACAAAAATTCTAACTTGATCATTTTTACCCCATCTGGCCATATAGGTCTACTCCTCATATTACTAAATAGGTCATTTTGCAATTATTCTTACTTTTTTAAACAACCTCATTTCGACTATAACACTCTTAATACATCGATTTTCATAAGCGACGTCCATAGCATCGAGGAATCATTCCCATTGGCTGCCTCCTCCTATCTGCGGCTAATCGCGGATTTCACTTGATCGTACGAGAAACGCTCGCGAGTCGATGCGCGTATAATAACGGACGTCGATGCGGAGTCAGTCGGCGCTTAATAACTCGTTAATTATCGTTTTAGGAAATCCGCGAAGAGCCGACCAATTACTTTACGTAAGCTCGGCACGTTCATTTCTCCGCCGGCCGGCGATAATTGACTTAATTGCGCGATTGCATTGATACGGCCCAGAAGGACGAACGTTTCCTCCATTTGCCTGCCGCGTTTTTTCCATTTATTCGCTCATTACGGCGGATAAACAATTGTTTTCGCGTTACGTCATAAGGATGGATATTAATTGTCGGCTGACCGGCGACACATATTTCTGTCTTTGTCGCGGCGATTCGCGTGTTCCGAAAATTACACCAAGATCGCCGGACAATTGCAAAATAAGTGCTTTATTTGTACTAAAAATATACGATTAATGTGTCGTATAAAATACCGTCATTTTTAGTCACGAAGACGGCATCGAAAAACACACTGACGTTTGACGTTTCGAACAAACAACCTGATTAAAACCCGATTTATTACAACCAGCAGCTCTAACAGACTACTTCAATTTCTGCGCGGACATTAATGGTCAGCCATTACAAAATCACAATTAACGATAAAAGCGGCACGACAAGCAATCACGAACAACATTACCACACTATTTTTTCCGTGCGGGTGAATATAAACTTACATAACCGTCGCACAATTATCGTATTTTTATTGTAAAATTAAGCAGCCTCTCGAACTCGCTGACAGTTATTCTGACAATAATTTCAATTGCCGGCCTTTTTTACGCGATAAATGAGTTTAATTAATCGTCCTCGCGGACACGGAAAAGAGTCGTTACATTTAAATAGGTGAACACATTTACGTGTAATCGTCTGAAAATGAAATAAATTGCGGACTACGATTCCGAGATTGCTCGAATTATATGAAATAATATCAAGTATCAGCTAGATAAACAATTTTGTTAATTTGGTTGGCGATCAACGTAAGTCGGCAGAAATCATCATGTCAATCTAATCTAATTGTCTTGTATGTCAAGTAAAATGAATCACCTTAGTTGGAATATATTCCATTTTCTAAGCGTTCAGCAGTCACATTATCATTTTGTTCGATAAAATATATACCAAAAATATAGTACGAATTTTTTTCGTGAAACAATTTGTCGTTGTTAAACTCGTTAATGCGTCGGTGGAAATATAGTTTCATTATTTGAACTGCGTCCACAAATCAGATCGCTTTTACTGATTTAATATTTGTTTGCTAATTAGCGCAACGTGAGATATTATCGAATCATTTCAATGGAGAAACTCGGGGTTCTCACGGTTATAACAGCACAGTTATGTTAAACTGAAGATGTATTTGACAAAACGAATAACGGCGTCATAAATTTCATTTATATTACCGGAATTTTCCCCAAAGTTGTCTTTAGGAAAATTGTTCTTAACGAATTGCAACCTTTCGTTACAACATAAAATTACTATCAATGAATGACTAAAACAAGCAAAAAACTGGCGTAAAAACTGAATAAATCGCGATAGCCAGTCTAATCCTATCAACCATTCAAGGCAATCATTTTATTTCCATGGGAATTTGTTTTCTAACATTCATACGGTTCCATTAATTGAGCTTCTATTTGAAATCGATAAAAAAGCATTTTTTTGAAGCACGAATGCCGATAAAACGTGACGCCGTAATAGTAATTCCGAACGGATATAATGCAAAACGAAAGACAATTTAACAACGTTATTACGGTAATCCATAAAATTGGATCATTTGTGCAAATCTCGAAAGCATTTCTCGCAGTGTCGTTGAACTTGGTATCAGGCAAAACGCAATGGCCGCGAACAATATTTTTCTCCGCGCCGACAGCACAATTGCCATAAGCAGCAGTTATTTGGCTCGAATAACTTCCTTCTCGGGATGAATGCTTGCTTTATTAACCTGATATTCAAACAAATCATTTATACTGGGCCAATTAAAGGCAATTACATCACGTGCTGGGAGAGATGTTCTCATTAAATATTAGCAAATTGTATCGCGCGCAAAAAACTCGTTATGATTACTTTTATGCGGCTTTATTAGCGAGGTGTTTTGCGCGCTCGAAACCGCCGGGGAAATCGGTTGCAGTTTCCCTCGGCGTATGTAAAACGAAATGAAGAAGGGAAAAAATCGAAACGAAACGAAATAGAATAGTTGGACAATTTACATAATGCGCTTCGTGAACGCGATCAATTTACATGTCGGATTAACGATACGACAATTTATTTTCCGCCATTATTCACAGCGATCGTCGCGTATCAATCAGACGCATGTTTCCATAATTTACGTAACTAAAGCGCACGTAATGGCAGTTTTATTTCGCAAATAAAAGCGCATGAAAATTCGCTATTTACGGCGGCCATTTGCTCTTTCCCGTTGATTTCACGTGCGTTTATTCCGCGTTTCTTTTTCGCGTTCCACGACGTGGCTGCAGAAGGACTCGCCAAATGAACCAATTACAGACGAAAGGACGGTGACGCGCGTTTTATCGTCCGGGGAACGCGATCGTGTGTGCACTTTTTGTATTGAATTAAAATTAGACCGATAACATTGGGCCATAAAGCGGCGTTCACGTCGTAAAGTCGCAGACAATGGGACCAATTTATTTTAATGAGAATCGCGCGGTTAGTTTTTCTTCGCGCGTTGTTTTTTGTCGCATTTCGAAATGCGCCGCGAAAAATAATGTGCGAAAGACGTAATAAAATCGCTCATTGTCCAGGAAAATGTAACTCTATTATGTTATTACTTCCAGTGTATTAAACAGGATTTTACGCGCGCCTTTTCTTTGAATTAAAAAGAAATGCTGGCGGAGTAGTTTTAAATAATTACCGCGTGAAGTGCGAGTTATAAAAGAAACTTGAGGTATTATTTCGCGTTTTTTGTTTGCCGGGAGAAAATGATTGTCATTTTTTATTTCCTCGGTAAGTCGGTTTGGAGGAAGTTTATTAATTCCCAATGAATTCTTCCGAACGATCTTCAAAATCCATCAATTTCACCTTTCCTAAATCAGGATTTTCAATTGCCAACGTCTTCTCTCAGAAATTTCCGTTTCGTTTGTTATCTGACATTTCTTCTCAAAGACCAATTTCCTGCCGAGCAAAAAGTCGAGAAAAAGGCGCAAATAGTCAGACAATCGTCGCGCGTTTAAACGGATGAATCGTAAATTGGTTTAACGCAAGTTTCTTCAATGTAATAAGTGAGTTAAGTTTTGACGCCGCTTGTTGTTGATAAGACGCCGCGCCGCCTCGGCGTAAGCTCTCCCGCGTTATCTAGATTTTGTTTTCCGACGCTCCCGAGACATGCTCATTAGCATAGAAACAGCGGTAAACACGGAGCTAGCTTACCGAGCTAACAGCGTGTAAAATAACCGCTAAGTTGTCAAGACAATGTCGAGAAGTCTTGGCGACATCTAAGCACGGGAGAGAGCGCGCGGCCAAGTTCCTCCGCGAACGACTTCCGCAGCTTCGCAATTGTCTTCGCTGGCGAAGTGTCGCCCGACTTTCAACCTAATGAATGCGATATCAAAATCATAATTCTCAAACAAAGCGTCGCAGTCAACGACTAATTATGTCATTAGCCGCTGCTGTTTCGCCCGATAAATCATTTTTATTGTTCGTAATTGTGTGACGCTTTCAGATGATATCTGAAGCAGGGCTTTATATTCTTCTTGCAGGCGACATGGATTCTGGACGAAAATCGATTCGCGACAAATTAGGGGTTAAGTGTACTGAGTTCCTAGATTCTTACATTCAGTTGGATCGACTAAATTTTTGATGGAGTAACCAAAAAGTTAGGTTAGGGTTAACCACATTTTTTCACTGACTAATCACACCATTTTTCTGAATGTATCAGTAAACCAAGCTTTAGTGGAAGTGACCAAAATGTTTTATAGTTCGAAAAATATTTAGTTGAAACAATGCTTGGATACCTAACCTAAAATTTGTTGAACCAACCAAATTTTGATAAAACGTTTTTACACTAAACAAAACTAGCAAAACTAACGAAAACAGCAAAACTAACAAAACTAACGAAATTAACAAAAGTAACGAAACTAACAAAACTAACAAGACTAACCTAAAATTGGTTGAACCAACAGAATTTTGAATAAAATTTGATTCAAGTAAATGTTGGATTGATTGAACAGAATATTCTTGGAAAAACGTATTAATATCTGGTCTCTGGATATTTGCCGATCATTGTTAATCATTTCCCTTAAATGACCATATCTGGCAAACGGCTTAGTGATTGGCTGTTCGCACGCCAATTCCCTGATCATTGCCCGTCAATCATTTTCCATCGATCGTTTCCCTGCAATCGCTTCCTATTACGATTGATCATCCATTATTCACGGAGAAAGTTTGCGCGAATTCGCTGGCACCAAAGTGCACGGTTGATTTGCATTGGCCGTCCGTGATTATGCGAATAGAGCGTTTAAATCGATGGCCGGCAAAATCGAATTCGCTCGTGAAATGTAAGCGTTATCTCGTGACTCGGGCTAAATCGAATGATTTCCCGCGTTTTCACGGCGGTGGAAAGCATAATGCACCGATTCGTTTGGATAACATGCGATTTGCAATGCGCCGCGCATGCAAAATGCATACTTTCATCTAATTTGCTTAAATTATATCATGACGTTTACATCGTGCGCGCAAGTGTGGGAGGAAGGGTTTTTTATTTGGCTGCGCACTTAAAGTGATAATGCGATGCGGTTGAGATAACTCGATTTTTATTGTTTAGTTCAGTTAAACATGACAAGTGTTTATCTTAATAGTAAAGGAAAGAAATCGCGGTGCGAAATTGAAAGTAAATGTCAGTGAAGCTTAAAAATGAAGATTAACTTTTATAGAAAAATGCCAAATTTTTCATTCGATTATCATTATTATTACATAAATGTATTTCATATCATATTTAACTAACAAAAGTGATTTTGGATTTAAACTAAATGATTATAGGATAACATTTATACAGTATAATGGAATTGAAAATATCAGTAAAGTTTAATACTGAAGTTTCAGTTTTACAGAATGATAAATTTTCATATAAATAATTAAAATAACTTTTAACTCATGAACTGGAATCTAAAATAAATGATCAGAAGTGGAAATTTTGTAGAGTTATAAATCGATGAACCTAACATTTCCTCAGCGCTGCTCAATTTAAAACATTTCCAGTCCGTCATAAAAAACTCATTCCCATCACCTCTCCAAATGAACAAACTCGCGATTCAAAAAGTTTGATTCCACTTTCGCGCTCGACGCAAATTAAACGACCTTTCAATTCTCTAAAAGCAACTCAATTTCAGAACGCAAATCCCCACCCCAAGGTCCCACGTACTTCGGCTGACCTCAGCCCCGAAAGTGCGTTGTTTCCGCCGCCATCTTTGATTACTCCGGCGAATTAATCGGCGCAACGCGCTCGCCCCGGGAATGATCAATCGCAGCCGCGACTCCGCATCCACCTGCACAATTTGCGTTATAAAACTCTATTTTGCCAACGACGTAAAAATCGCATTTCAACACCGGCTGATTACGCGAACCATTATCCCCGCCGGTTTCGCCAAGCCGGCGTTTATTCCAGTATTTCTTTATTTATACGTCGCGCGTCGAAAAGTCGAGCCATTTCATGTCACGACGTCGATTTTCCCCGACAATTAAGATAATATTTGCATTTCAGGTAGTGATTTCCTGCAGGTGGCGTTCACCGTTCACCGATACACCCGCACCAATGCAACCGCCCCAGTCGTTAGTTCGAAAACACGGGCGCGTATTATTATATCGTTGTTATGATTATGATTGCGATTATGGCAATGCGAGGTGTGCAAACGCGACGTATATGACACATCGGGGTTCTCTCCGGCAGCCTTGCGAGGGCCGAGGAATTGGCCGGCTGGTGGGGCGCAACCACCACGGCTATTAGATCTTTCTCATGCTGATAAACGCATAATGGACGTAATCGGTGTACCCGGGCAGCCGCCCGAAATTTCGTTATTTTTCACGGCTCGCCTGGCTGCCGTTCGTTTATCGAGTTCACACATCTTAATGCCCCCGCTTGTCCCTCTTTGTCTATCCGTGACGATTGTGCTCCTTATTCGGCCCCACCATTTGTTCACCTTATATTCGCTTCCGCAATGTTTACTCAAAAACGCACAACTCAGCGCTTCCTCTGCGCTTTAACGGGA
>JABFPB010002001.1:0-22125 GCA_022817645.1 Ceratoteleas bidentatus
AATTTTATTTCAATAAAATACACATATTTTACTTGGCACCCTAATTATACAGTCCTTCACAGGAGAAATACCTTAAGGCAACGCAAAAATCGGAAGATTTTTTCCGCGGTTTCACTTGCACAAGCCCAGCCGAGCCTACGCAGCAACCCTCCACCCTCTCACCTTCCATCCCAAAGTCACGCGGCAACGTGCCTCGCGTCACAAGCGCGCCTTTCCCCCCTACCCCACGGCGCGCCTCTTCGCCCGAGAACCTTTCGGCGCGCGCTCAGACGCTCAGTGCGCCGTCGGACGTGCCACGGTCGACTGCCCCTCTTTCGCCAACCGGCACTCGCGCGCCCCAGCCAAGCCGAGGAAAACGTGTGCCACCGGACCGCCACCGCAATGTCTCAGAACATCCGCCTCGCGGCGACGTTGCTCGTCGTCGCCGCCACCGCAGTCATCGCCGAGCGATGGGGTAAGTACACCCGATCCCCTAACAATCCGCGTGACAAATCAGCGCGAACCGGCACAACGTGCGCGCGCGTTTCCATGACTCCTCCATGCGCGCGTATGGCCTCGTCACGTAGACCAGTTCGATTGACGAATTGTCAAAAGTCGGCGACTGACAGCCGCAATAACACGCGGCGAGAGACGCGAGAGGGGGCGGGGGGCAAAAAGGGCCCCTTTTGGGCCGGGTTTTATGTCAGGAAAAGGGTTTGGCGCGAAGCACTCGCGGAATCACGCGGATCGGCCGCGAGTCGGATTTGAGGTCGCGGCGCGGTTTACGTAACGAATGTCACCGTAGCAGAGAGCGCGGAAGAAACGCGCGATGTCGCCCGGACGGCTATCGGGCATCATTTTCGGGGAAGGTCGACGTGCGAGGGTTTCGTCCGTTGGTCGCGATGACCGCGATTTGACACTCGACTGCTTTAGGGTAGTGTTTTTGTTTGGGTTTTCGTTGCGGTTTTTGTTAATTTTGTCAAAACAGAAGGTCACGAAGCACGTGGGTGGGCTGAGACTGCGACTAGAGGGTCTTCAGGTAGTATGACAGTTCGATAAAAGTAATGCATCTCTGAAAGCTACTTATCTTGGAAGAATAATTAATTGTAGGCACGAGTATATGTATCACCACACCCCTTATGGGATTTAATTTTGAAATAATCAAGTTTAAAAAGGGCTTATTAATGCTCTTATTGTGACTGATTACTCAAGCATGTGAAATTGTTAAATAACATTTCAAAAAAGCTAAACTATATTATGAACATGCGATTCGTTGAATAAAATATGTATCTTACAGACATTGTCTGTGCCAACAATCATCAAATGGACTAAAAAACGTTGAATTTAGTTCATTTGATGATTTGGAGGTTAATAACATACATACTTACCTTTAAGAATTGGTTAAAAATTACAGTTTTTTTATAAATCATCTTTAAACAAACTAAAAAGAATCCTTTTATCAATCTAATTGGACTAATTTTCCTTTTAAATAGTAACTGCCATACTACCTTAAGGTGGTGAGAACTGTTGAGGTTGATGAATGGTTTTTGACGGAAATTGGGCAGTGACATACAAATAATGACAATGATACCTATGAAAGATGTGCTTTTTGTGTGTTGTTGTATCATAAATGGATGACTATTTACCAGCAATCTGAACTGACATGCATTTAATAAGATACATTTGTGTCTCGTAAACATTTGACTCCTATCAGTAACTTTGTAGAAATTAATTATATGAAAAAATGTAAGATATTCCATCAGTCCTAATCTTACAAGGTTTTCAAAGTTTTGAGTGAAATACTCTTGGATAACTTCAAAAAGTTATAGATATTGTTCAGTAATTTCACAAAATTTAAAAAGTGTTACTATAAATAACATAGAAAATCATGAGGTAATAATTAGTAAATAATTGGTATTTGTTACTATGATTAATATAATGTAATTTCAGAATGGAAAAAAATTACAGAATAGGAGTTGAAGGAAAAGTAAATATTTCTAATTAAAACAATGTTTATTTATTACAGATACTTTTCACTATTGAAAACGCTTCTTCTTCTTAATTTTTTACTTCTTCATTTTACGAAACATGTTTTATATAGTTTAATTAAAACATGTTATCTTAAAGTCAAACTTTGCAAAATTTATCAATATAGGATTATTAAGAACAGTTGTGTATAAAATAATTGATAGCACTATTTACAATATTATGTAATAAAAAAGAAAGTAGTTGAATATATACAAACCATGTTGAAGAACCGACAAATATTTCCAGCTCTCGTTATTCAGTTTTTTCATTATTAATATGTTTAAAGGATATTTAAAATATCATTTAAACAATATTTTAAATAACATATTTTACTTAGGTGACTTTTAATAAATAAATTTAATTAATTATCAAGATTAAAGAAATAGTTATGCAGCATAAAATAAGTGCATAAAATGTATGAACTAAATTGTAAATGAAGTGTGGATTGAATGTTTGACTTAAATGATTATTTTGGGGGAGATCACTTAACTAGAATAACAGATGGTATGGTAATCAATATATCTGGCACTAATCGAAAAAAAATAAGCAATGTGTGCTATGATTAAGTAATTTCTGAAGTTTTATTTGTAAAAGTGTAAAAAAATTACATCGTTCAAAATGAAAAACTGTTTGGTGGAATTATTACCCAGAGTGAAGTTGAATGCCACGAGTTTGTCCTTCTTTTTCTGTAATGAACTTCTTCTGTTTCTTTTTTACTTGAGAATTTTTGCAAGATCAGAAAAAGAAACCGAACGCAGAACAACATAAAAAGAATGGAATACAATTTGACGCGCTTGATAAGCAAACAATGAAAAAGTATATTTTTATTAAAATGATATAGCAATTGGTTAATGTTTTCAGGTTAAAAATAGATTTTTAATTAATTTTTTATCAATGGATTTTTAATCAGTATTCTGTTATAGCAATTGGTTAATGTTTTCAGGTTAAAAATGGATGTTTAATTAAAACTAAATTACAAGAAACAATCTATATTTGACTTTCAAATTTGTCTAATTAAACGCAATTAAAAATAAACAAAGAAAAATGTATTAATTAAACTTAAATTATTATATAAATAAATTAAACGTTAATCTTTAAATACTTTACTACTTTTCTTTAGTTTTTAGTTTTCCACAGTCTTTTTACAGAAAATGTAATTCACCAATTACTCCGTAATTATATGATCATCACCGGTTTTATAATCCAATGGATGCCACATTTATCTGTCAATAGTTATTTCAAAAATATGAAGTGTTATTGATTGGTCTCAAACTGGAAAATAAATTATCAACTTATTAAATGCTTGAACTGTTCGTCTCAAATTTCCCTTTCAGTTTTTTTTGTTGTTGTAAACAGTGAAAGTTGATAGTATTCGAAAGTATTCTTACACTTTGCAATATTAATTAAATAGTTAATTAGTTAAATTAAAAATAATTATTAAAAAAATATTTAAATTATTTTAAAAAAAACGAATTATTTATATTATAACAACATTCTTTGATATTCTGTATTCTTCTTCATATTTTGTTCATTCATATGAATAATCTAATACTATTAATTTTTATAAGTGATAAAATATTCAAACATTTTAAAGTCATTTGCACTTTATAATAATCAATCAGTCAATTTGCTACCAAATTCAATTTTGGTGCGATAAAATTGTAAAAGAACCTGCAATTTCGTATCAATGACTTTGCTTGTCATTAGAATAAGATCAATGTGATCATTATGTTCAACGTTATTCATTTATCTCTAATAATCATGGATGTTAATATTCACTGTGGTCATTTGGCAAAATTATTATTTTGCCAAACTGATTCATATTAAGAGGATTCTATTGTTCATTATCTTTTTTTATGAAAAAAGGATATTCACTGATTATATTTTGTGTATTAGCTTAGAAATTTACTGCACATTGTTCAGTCGTTTCACACTGCAATACTGAAAAGAGGCAAATTTTATATATATTCAATGATAGAAATTTAATAGTTTTCAGAGATATAAGTTTAGGCAATAAAGGCTTTATTAGATGCATTGGAATGCTAAAGGAATGTGTGTTCTTAAAGGAATTTTCCTTTGTTTTTTGTTTGTAGACATTTTCTTTTGGTAAAAAAAAATGTCACACTTCCTCATTCCTTTAACAGAATGAGGGAGAATTTTTTTCTTATATATGCAGTGTTGAAAAAAACTGTTGAAAATAATTATTTATGTAACATTGTTATCAGTGTGCTAATCCAACAAAAAGAGAATCTGCAATGTAATATTTTCTAACAAATAAACTGAGCACAGAAGAAAGCGTTTTCTTGATAAATTGTTAATAGTATATTTTAATCTAAAAGAGAAAAACAATATTTTTCAATAATGTGATAATGAAAAAAAAAAAAAAAACCGGCAAAATTATTACTAATATAAAACGAACACAGTGTACCAGGTAGTTCCAGAATTGGCCAGTATTTGTCCAAAGAAGTTTATTTCTTCAGTTATTGGTTGTTTTTGCCCGATTTTTGTCCTATTACAGATGAATCCAACATTTGGTTCACTGGGAATTAGATATTATTATTGTAATTGTCTCTAAATTACATACAAACCAGCTTAAAAACTAACAAAGTATGCACACCATTAATTATTTATTTATTCATAAAACCTACTTTCTGCTGCCAAATGCAGACTTTATGTAACTTTTATTCTCATATCATTTCTACTTTATTACAACAAAAAGCATCGATAAAACGTCACAGCATTCTGTTCTTGAGACACTTATTCGGTAACAAATCCTTATTATGTTTTGAATTACGTGTTTGTTTAGCCATTAAAAATGTAAAAGCTTATGCAACATTATATTAAAAAAAACTAACAGAATAACTTCTTTGTTTAGTTTTTAATGGTACTAGACTGTTAATGAATAGTTTCATTTATTCAAAATTTGCAAGTGATTATATAATTGCACTATTATCTTATGAATGAAATTCACTATTATTTGAAAACAATTTTTTTAATAGTGAAATGTATTGCTAAACAAGTGAATCGCAATATTAGATTTGTTTACACTCCATCTCAGCTATCCAATAAAATTTGCTCAAATGCATACCAAACTTGAGCCTTAATCAGGATCCGAAGCGAAACGACTAGACATGTCTCGCGCGATACTTCACTATACTATTTTCTTCGACTAAGAAAGGGATATTAAACTCAATTAACCTCTCGAGTGGTTTCGGCTTCTCGAATTGTCCCGCGTCATTAATTCGTGCGTTACCGTAATGAAATCAATAGCCTTGTCACTTTTATTGATGACATTGCATGTACGTCCACTTAACAACATTCGTTACTATTATTTCCAAAACTTCTGATTCAACAGAATACAACACAAAACTGAAACAACAACCTATAAGTGAGTTTTTATTTTGACTCATAAAAGTCCCTCATATGTCTTTTGTTTTCCTCAGTGTTTGCACAGTAAAAAGCCTCATCAATATTTCGTAAACAGATTTTCAATTCGTAATTTTTCCACGATTTTGTGGTAAAGAATGAAAATATGTTTTTAGGTATAAGCCGAGTTGGATAGCGAAATAAATTATTTTTGCATTATTAGTAAACAACTTTTTTCGAGAAATGTTCAATTTTGTTTAACACATTGTACCAACGCTAATGCTAAATTTGTCCGTCTAGAGAAATCTCATATCACTTCTTGCATAGTCTATATTGTTTGCAATTGTCATGTTTTTTGGTTGAGTTTGATGAAAGAATTGTATTGTTTGCAGATGTGGCGGTAACCGTAGGACAGGACGTGGACTTTTTGTCGCGGAACGGCACCTTGATTAACAAGATCAAGATCCCAGAGGCTGTGATGCTCGAAGCCCTCGCGTACGACGACGTGGGGGACGTGACATTCTTCAGCGATACCAAAGGCAACAATTCAATACTTAGTCTGGATTTAAGTGACGCCAGCAGCCAGCCAAAGAGTCTGCTTTCACGTAAGGATCAAACCCACTTGGCCTCCATATATACATCTATATCTATTTTAGATACCAATTGATCCAGTAGAAATCTTCCTGTGCTACTGATTTCTAACAATTCTTAATAACAATAAGTAATTAGGAATTAGGAAAACATTAGGAAATGTTAAACACAAAAATTTCGTGTAGGATTCAAAAACTTAGTAATGTGACATTTTAGCAACATTTTTCGCGACAGACTCTTTTTCTTCAATTAATTTTTTTCTACCAACAATGTCACAATAAATAATTTCTTAAGGGACTGTTTACCAAAATGACTAAAATTGTTTTTATCAACTTGTGACTGTTTATTTTTAAACAGTCACAAATTGGTAAATTTCACTGAAGAACAAATTCCTAAGATGAAATTTTTGAAGTCCAGATATATTTTACGCCAGTTGTATTTGAATAACTGGTCTAAAATGGCGTTCTTAAGTTCTTTATTTACGTTCGATTGTATAACTTTTTTATCATAAATTTATCAAAAATTGAATAACCAGTTTTGTCTACACTAAATTTGGAACATTGGATAACAAAGTAGAACAAAATTAGTTGGAAATGGAACAAGTTGGGACTGTTTGAAATTGGGACTGGCTGAAAAATTTCAGGGAAAATTGTTCCATATATTTCAGTTTAGAGTTTTTGAAATTAATTATAAACAATCAGTTGAACCATTAAATAAACCATTTTCCTATAGATTCTCACAAATCCACCAATTAACTTTAATTACTCAGCTTAAAGTAACAAAATATCATATCAAAATTGTTCCCATAAAATCGGTTTTCAAGAACTAAACATTTTTTTCACAACATTTTCTTCGTCAAATTCGGAAATTTCGTGCTTCATATTTCCTCCTGATTCCTAATTACTTGTTGTTATTAAGAATCATTGGGGATCTGTAGGTTGTTTGTTGACACTAAATTTTAATTCGACGAATCCAATTAACCTGATTCGATCAAGGGAAGACACGAGAATTACATGGTGCGTTGATATGAGAAAAGTTTATTGATTTCTCCGATTGTTGTATATGCTAAAATAGGTCAGGAGAGGTCCCACATTTCGTCAATGACATATCACGCGCAATCACGCACTTTGTACTGGACCGACACCATCCGTCGTGAGCTCATGAAATTGAAAATATCAGAGAGTGGTGAGAAAAAGGTTCCAGTCGCGCTGCACAGTCTTCCACAACGTAATCCACGTGGCATCGCAGTCGACGTGTGCAACAGGTACGTCGCTCCATGCGTTCATTTTTCGCGTTCACGTAACAGCGCGTTTCCAATGTCATTGTGGCCGTCGACTTTCAGTATGCATGCGATTAGGATCTTCGCCACATTTAACATACGCCTGTTATCATATATCAAGGAACACCCTTAAGTCGATTCTAAAATACTTTGGTACTCATGTTTCCACTAGTTCTAGTTAAGGTAGGAATAATTGGCCTTATAGGAAAAAATTCCAATATATATTTTATATAATTTTTTTCTCGTTTATAA
Organism: Ceratoteleas bidentatus; assembly: GCA_022817645.1. Taxonomy (NCBI): domain Eukaryota; kingdom Metazoa; phylum Arthropoda; class Insecta; order Hymenoptera; family Scelionidae; genus Ceratoteleas; species Ceratoteleas bidentatus. Next base: position 7,496 of record JABFPB010002001.1, read on the forward strand.
TACATTTTTACTGAAAGTATTTGAATTTGTAATAAGAATTTGAATTTGAATGTTAGAACACTTGAATTTAACAATAAATGTATTGACGTCAAGATCTCACATAGCACAGCATAACGTTAAGAAATAACGATAAATTTGTTTCATTCTCCAAAGTTAAGAGAACGTCAGCATTTAATGGTTTGAATGTAACTTCCGATTCTGACGATGCACTGCAACTGAAATAGGATATGTGGAAAGACATTTTGAGATATGTACGCATTATTCGAACTAAAAGAATCATCTTTCATTCGTTTCAATGAATCTGCATTTTACTTCATTTTCCTCGCGGAAATGATAGCAGGAATCAGCACAACTGGAGAATTTCGATTTGTAAAGCGTTTGTCGGATTATTAATTATGCAAACAAATCCAAATATTAATTTCATTAAACCAAAAATCACAGATAAGTAAAAACTTCAAGTGCAAATTAATTAGTATTTAGTTCTTAACCTTCATTAAATATTTTCTTTTAATGACATACTGTAATTGTTTATACACATTGATGAATTATGTTTTAATAAATATTTATAATGTTAAAAGTGACCCTCATTCCGAAGGATTTTTCAAATTGTAAAACATTTCCTTGATTCTCGCATCCTCATGACCAACCATTCATTCGGATTTCCATGTACGTAATCAAGTTTTTGAGATGCATTATTCGTCAATACAATTGTACACTGGAATACGAGACTTAAAGAGGGCATTTGATGGCAGAAATAATGTTAAGTCTGAACTTGAAAACGTCTGTATGTGCGTTCGTTTAGGTTTACGAATTGATTAAGATCAAATCAACGTTGACACTAATTGCCACATTCTAATTTCAATCAGCTCCATTTATTTATAAAAACGGCTATTTTCGTTGTTTCCTATGGGACTTTACAAATGGATTTATATCCTTCTCAGGCAATGAAAACATAATTGACCATTTTAATTGTATAAAAGTTGTACTAGTAATTTATATTACTGTCCTAAACCTTCAATGATTATTACCAAAACTGTCATGAAAATCTAAAATGTACAACCTAAAAAGCACAACTTATTTATTATTGTCGAACTTATCGTAAAACTCGAAATACTCCAGTACCAATGATCTGATACGCTGCCTTCTGCAGACCACTATCGAGATTACGATAAACTCTAAATATTCTATGAATCCTGATTCGTAGTTTTCATCAAAGGAATCAACAATAAAATTAAACTTTTAAAATTAATTTCTGCATTATTTAACAACTTTTAATACATTTCTATCACTCTAAACTTTTTTTGTCTTATGGTGAATAGAAGATTAATAAAATTAATTCACAAAGCATACTGAACAGCATATCGTAGAAAGCATTTGTAGTGAATTCCATACTTTAACTTCTATTCCATTTCTAGAATTGAATACAATGGAAAACATTACTTGCATTCTATTCAATAAAACTTCTTAAAATAGAAGACTTCTACAAGGGTGATCATTCAATTCTCTAATAATAAATTCCAAATTTGAGAGATTTACAGAGATTCTCAGACATTTTCAGATATTTTATTTCTACAAGTGTAACGTTGCAAGATCATTTAAGTCTTTAGCAAATATAAAATGAAAAGATACTAACTTCGATACTTGATATTTGAAGAACCATCTAAAGTACTAACTTGTCGACATATAGATATAATAGATTGGAACTGAAAATGAAATTCCTAATTTCTCTCCAAGGAATTCGTTATTCGATTACCTTTCCAATTCTACTATTTTCAATGCAACTGTTTCGCAGTCTTCTGCAGTCCAAATTCTGACTCAATTGCTTGCAGGCACCTCTACTGGACCAACAGCGACATGGTGAACGCGACGATCGAGCGGTCCCACCTGGACGGCTCGAACCGCGTGACCATCATCGCGCGCGACATCTACGAGCCCGTCGGCATCGCCATCGACAACGAGGCCCGCAAGCTGTACTGGGTCGACGACCAGGAGGGCATCCACTACAAAATCGAGCGAAGCAACCTCGACGGCTCCGACCGGGAGACCGTCTTGAGCGGCACCCACCAGCAGCCCACGTACCTCGCCGTCGACCGCGACAACATCTACTGGACCGACTGGGCCTCCGACAAGGTCTGGGTGCTGGCCAAGCACTCGCCCGAGGACAAGCCGAGGCTGTTTCGCTCGTACCAGCAGGAGGAGCTCAGGCCCGTGAGCGTCATCGTCCGCCAGCCGACGGAGTGCGTCGATCTGCAGAGCCTCACTCGTCCGGACGAGAAGAGGGCCGATGACGAGTTCGCTTATGCCATCAGCGCGAACAACAATAAGGCTGAAGACGCGCGGAAGGGGATGTGTTCCAATGATGGTCAATTCGACGATGTTGGCAAAGTTTGCCGGTGCAAGCCAGGGTAAATGCAATTCTTAGCCAAAATACCGTTTGACAAAATGAAAATGAAAACCGCACTTGTTGTATAGGAGTTTATATGTTTTAAGACCGATTTTCTTCGGTGTTTTACGTTTACATGGTTTTGGTATTTCTGAAACTTATATATAACATTTCCGTGTAGAATTTAAAAAGATTATGGATAGTATATTTGGTTTCCGAGTCAAAATTCTTAAAGTGATCCAATGATTTTTCATAAGGGATTGGTTCATTTAGTTCAAAATAAGTACTTTTGATGTAGTTACCAAGGAAAATAATGTTTTTATCAAATTTGCGATTTAACAAAGATATGAACGACTCACTTGTTTGGCACCATTTCCTTGAAAAATTGATTTCTGGAGAACAGCTGATGAAATTGTCTCAAGTGCTGTGGAGTACTGTAGACTTTACTATAATTTGCGTAATGGTGTTTTTATATTGTAAAGTCATTAAGCGAGCACTAAAGAAACTGGTTTTGGCGATGGATTTAAATTGTAAGATTGCAATTCAAAACTGTATTTGATATGCGGTTAGAGATCAATTGCATATACTTGAAAAACGTAGAGTTTTCTGTCTGTGATACCTGTCAAATAGTGCATGGACTAATTTGTAGATTTTTTTTTGATATTTAACAGCTTTGTATGTGAATCCGATAAAAACAATATATAAACTTACGAATCACAAAAGAATGGCTTTTTTATGAATGTTTAATTGTATAATATACAGAGTGTTTCATGTAAAGTGTTACAGACAAATAAATCAGAGTTTCTTTTTCTTTATTTAAATTAACGTTTTTCATTTAACAATCTGTTTATCTGGTTTGTAACATATTATGTGGAATAAATATTTACTTATTCTATAATAGAACGTTGTGTAATAAGTTTGTTGCAAAAATGCAGTATATCAAGCACTATATTTACAATGTATTCGTTTTTAATTGGTTAATTAATAATAAATCAATTGTTTGTTATAGATTTTCAGGGTCAAAATGCGAAGTTTCCGTGTGTCACAATTACTGCTTGAATGGAGGGCAATGCTTAATTGAAAACGGAAAACCTAAATGCAAATGCAATTATCTCAATACGACACGGTGCGAGAAAAGCGGTGTCGATTTCATCGAATTCTGTGCTCTGTTTTGTATGAGCGAACACTCTGTGCTCAATCACACTTACGAATTACTGTGCAGGTAAAAACAATTTTTTCACTATTTTTAATTATTTTTTAGAAAAAACCTTATTTCTGTGTTAGTGCAGACAATTTCAATTTTCGTATTGTTACTTTTTCAAAAAAAATGATATTTTTGTAACAAGGCAATTCAATTATTGACCAAAATGATACGTTTTTGTTTTTTTTATATTTATTTATATTGATTTTTTTGGCAGTACCGGTGTTTTTTTATTATTGCTTCAAAATATTTTGGATATAATTGTAAAAATTGTATAAGATGTTGTCATCAGATACACAAGTTTAGCAGTGCAATAACAATTTTTTGCATTGAAAAAAACCACAAAAACAATACTTTAACACAATGTATCAGTGGAACTGATGAAAATTTCATTGAATTTCAAAAGACCACATCTGAATTTAATAAACTGCAGAAACGTAAACAATTATCACACCTCACTCCTCATGCTGTGTAAGCTGAACTTACAACTTTAATTATGATATGATTTTTATAATTATAATTTAAATTATAAACTGTTGACTTTCTGAACGTTAAATATCTTAAACATTAGGAGTATCTGTTAGTCTCATTTAAGAAATACTTTGATACGCAGTGTCTACCCTGACTCCATAAGTATTCATAAGAAAAATCTCGCTATGATAACTCATGAAGCATGCAACAGGTATTTCATAGAATTCCAGTGGAATTCCATTTACGATTTAGTATGAATTGTTACGCAAGAAAAGGAGTTCGTGCACCTTTTCAACGAATAAAAACCAACAAAAAATCCTTTGCATTTCATCATGTTTGGAGAATTTGTCAAGTAAAAATGAAGTATAACAATTCTTTTGACTGCTCAATTTTTGATAGTAGATTTGGAGGTGACAAAAATTATATTTCCGCAAGTTACACAATGTAACATAAAGATTATCAAACTCTTACACATGACCACAATTTTCTCTAAAGAATCAGTACATTAATTATAAGATAATTTTAAAACAAAATATTTTAACAATGCAAGCTAAAACTCTATTGTTTTCGAGGCAATAGAGTGGAAGCAAAAATATTGAAATTAGCAAACAATATATAATGGCAAATAAAACAGATATTACTACTGTATCAACATTAATATAAATATCATTCACATTTTCCAGAAACATAATTTAATAAAAAATTGAAAGTTTCAATTTTTTATTAAATTAATTTTATATTATATATTAAAATACTGAATATTATATATTAAATTAGTTTCAATTTGAAACTAATTGAAACTAATTCAATTAGTTTCAATTAACTGAAAAGTAGTATTAATTTTCAATGAATACTTAAAAAATGATATCGTCACTTAACGGTAGAACTATCTTAACCATTTAAACTTGACTTTTTCAGATGCGTCGAGAAAGAACGGGTGTTGCAGCAAGTGATTGGATATTCAAGTCTGTTGGACTACAACGTTCTAGTGCCATTTTTGGGTGCGCTGATCGCGGTTTTGAGCGGCATCATCGGGGTGTTGAGCTTCTACATAAACAAACTGAAACGTCGGCCGCGCATCAAACGCCGATACGTCGTGAACCGAACCGGCGTAACGCCGCTCACATCCCGACCCCAATTATCCGGAGAACAATGCGAAATCACTATCGAAAATTGTTGCAATATGAATATATGCGAAACTGTAAGTGCAAATGTCCAGGCACTGTCTCGACACTCTTTTGCATCCAGGTGCCTTAATTCGGGCAATGACGACGACAACTTGATGTGCTACATGTGACATATCGAATGTATCACTGAACTGATCAAAATAAGAACAAATATCGCATACAGAGTATGCAATTTTCAGGACTTAAAACACAAATGTTAATGGAAAGTAAAATAGTTCTGGACTCAGAGTTGCAGATGAGATTTTATCGAGTTTTTAGTATCGTTATTTTTTATTTGTTTGCTTTGCATAACGAGCGTGGATCAACATTTTTTTTCAATTGGAAAACCGCATATCGGACGCGCAAACTCGACGTAAACGCCACTGAATATTAAAATGAAGCGATTTACGTCAGCACGCATACATATCATACATTAATTACATCATCAGCTACCAAATTTTGCGTGCAAAGTCGATTAAACTGTACTAAAGTCCTTTACACGTGCCATTACGAAATAACCCATCTGCGGAACAAGCAAGATGTAACCCTTTTTTGTGTCGAATCAAAAAGGTTGATACATAATTTGTTGAGTATATAGAGGTTTCGATGGCTGGTTAGAAATCCGGTTGTTTTGCATTTAAGAACAAAGTTATCATTGAAATGTCAAAGATTAGTTTTCTTCGTCATTGCTTAGAATTTATGTGGCATACTCTGTACGCTTTTTTCACATCTTGATGGAAACGAACTTCTTCATAATCGACCATGTTTTTCCATTTGTATTAATTTATGGACAGTTGCATAATATTTGTCCAACTATTGTGAGTGTAATTATCCAAAGCAAATGGCTGTATTTAAATGAAAGTAATAGCTAAATAATAAAATAGTTGGACACTTATTTTCGCAGCAAAATGCTTAATTGCGACTGAAAATTCTAAATTGACTTGTAGAAATGCTATGTGCAATAGATATTTATTATTTATGCTTGCTTTTGCTTGTCTTTGTTTTTAATTTTGTAAATAATTCGCCTAGCTAATGAAATTTAATAATCTGACGATTGGCAAAAAGTTGTAATTTAGCTAGAAAACTGACTTAAAAACATATGACTTGCATTGTACGAACAAGTTAGAAATGACATGAAATACAAGACTGTTACTTAACTGGTGAGTTAGATATTCTATTGTGCATACTGTTTTTTATTCAAATTCAAAATATATGACAAAAATGCAATTGCTTTAAATTGCAGAAATTAAAAATGCATCCATTTAAGAGATGCGTATTTGAAAATAATATGCACAATTGTAAAGTGCCTATGTAATTACAAAATATATTATCTTCTTTTTGTAGCTTATTTATGGTATTTTGAAAGACAATTTAATGTAAATGTATCTAGTAGAATATGTTATTTAAATATCAACTTTATATTTCTCTTAGTTTATTAAAATCTCTGTACATCTTTTAAAACACCAGCACCAAACCTTTCAAATCACCTGAAGCAATCTATTAATCAATCACGTCCCAGATCAGCATCAATTTCCAAGAATGCAAAGTGAATCAAAATTGTATTTTCGTACATATGAGTTGTAAAATGTTTATTTTTATTTAACAGAAGCCAAAACTTTTGAAGTATTTCATTCCAAATTTTCCAAATTTCATTCCAATAATTATCATGAATCAACATCACATCGAAATGAGAACAATTGAGCAATCATTAAATTGAAACTGATTTGAAATCAATTTGGGACCTGTCTGTTTTGTGCAGACTGCTTCTACTGCTTGAGTTTCTTTACATGTAAAAATACTGCTGAAACTGACTGATTATCCATTAACTGATTGCAGCCGTGCTTTGAACCTAAGTTAAGGAACACCCTGCCGTCGACGTTGAAAAAGGACGAGAAAAACAGTCTCCTCGACAATATGGAGAACAATATATTCTAGTATCAGATCAACGTTTTTGAAATACCATGCTGCCATGGGGTAATTTCAGAAACGGCCATCCGCGTGACGAGCCTCGGTCCCGTCGCCGCACCTGTTGACGTCTGCTGTTAAGTTTGACATTGTTGTACAATTTTCCATTGTGAATACGCGACGCACAGCTACGAACCGCCAAACGGCCGAAGAAGCTCCGCACTGTTGTTAAAGCGTGTGTATTATATTTATTTTTGCCTCAGTTCCCGGTTCGCGAGCTACGCTGGACATTCACGATCGAAAAACCAAAGCTTCCGCAATTCGGCGTCGAAGAATCTCGCTTAACTTAGGCCACGCGGAACAGAAGAACCATCGGCGAATGTGGCAATTCCTATACGGCGTCTGTGCAGCTATATATGTACATTTACGCGGAGATGTACGTACGGCTCATCTGTCACGACTTAACTTATTGTCTCCATTGCTTCATATAATTGGTCCTGTATAAAAGTTGCTTTTATATTTTTATTTGATGAATGTGTGTTCCATATATAAAAATATATGGATCCAACGGGACGGCTGGCGAATTACATATTGCCATTACATTGTTCAATGATATTTGAATAATATTTAGATACTAGTTGAAAGTTTATAAGCGACTTATTTGATGATCCAAATTAGCCATTGTCTTGCCAACCTTATAAAGCATCGATCTTATGTTGTAATCTCCTTAATTTATGTTACTTAGAATTGTATCGCGTGTTTTAATGGCAGTCAAAGAAGCGCACAATTATTTTCATTAAAATAAGTTCGTAATACGTGAGACAATGGGATCATATGTAGGCCATATTTTGTGTCAGTTTGGTGGGGTAAAATTGGGATCTCTTTCGGTATTGGAGTTTCCCACAACTTGTTAGTGATTAATCCTAACATATTCAAGGGCAGATGAAAATCTCTTTTCTTATCTCTTTTCCTATTCTCTGATCTTGTACGTTAATTTTGACAATGCAAAAAGCGCACGTTTTCAACACTCAGTTGGGCAAAATCCAATTACAATTGGAAAATTGAATCTCACGTTCGGTTTACGTGGACTAGGTCGATTTAGGTCGATCCTAAAAGTGCGATTTCCACGAATTACGCATATCCTTCCTTTCTAGTCAATGATGGTCTTAAAATGAAGTAACGACGAAAGATATGCAAATCGTGGAAATGCCACTGCAAACGTATATGCACATATGCAGCCGCACGACGCAAACTAAGCTAATCGTAAGTTAAGGCTCTAGCGCGTCTAGAGCGCAATTATTTTGCCTTTGTAAGGTATACGCGTGTAACATTGATCTTCGAGACGACGCGAACAAATCATCCAAGGTTCATCCTAACAGCATTTTTGAGATATTTAACGCGAAGGACGCGAGAGCGCGCCGGCGACGAAATCACGTCCAACTTTCACGACCAATCAACCTTTTTGTGTATTCGCTGTCACCTTCCATGAATACAGAGACTGAATCGCGACTCGTTCGTTAATACGCGATCTTGCGGCAAAGCTGTTCCAAAGAGTCGCTTGTGCTCGGACTAGCGTCTTTCTAACTGATGATGTACATATGTAGTTATTAACCCGACGCGGTCAAGGTGTCCGCCTTATTTCCGGTCAAACGAAACATGTATCATACATTGCGGCGGCATCGAGTTTTTACACATGACAAGTTGCGAGCGCGAGCTTTCGAAAGAGGGGAAGAACGAAAGAATGCGGATGCGTACTCTTTAAATAAATTAAATAAACATTGTCTGCATTCTAATTACTACCTATTGCTCTCGATTTCATTTTTCCACACAAATTGAAAGTAATTTCTTCAGGAGATAGAAAGAAACCAAAATAAATTAGACCGTAAAACAATTAATTTCTTTCTATTTCTTTCAGTTCTTTGAGAAAAAGATTAGAAGCAATGGATAGTAACTGGGATACAGTAAATTTCTATTTTTTATTTTTTTTCGACGTACTCGAACAACGCTCGCCGATATTTAATATAATTACGAACCAAGAATCAGCTTTAATATGGCGACAAGTTTGCGAAAAGTTGTGGTAGAACGAAAGCAAAGAGACTTAGTTTTGTCAAACAGTTATTGTAATAACACTGGTTTTACAAATTTAATAATTCCCTAACGAGGGCACAAACCTTAAAATGTTTAATGAACGTTTATTAAAAGTTTAAAGTCAAATAAACGTTCTTTCAACGATGAAAATGTTTAGAGAACGTTTTTCTCCGTTGGGGAATGGATTTTTCGGATCTCGTGGCAGTAGTGAAAAGAGACATTTTCAGTAGTAGTTTTCCTCGCTGATGAAAATTCAGTAGTGAAGAAATGACTTTTTGTGCCTATATTAATATAGGCACATTGGCTTATGTGGAAATGTGACTTTTTTATACCGGTGGTACAAATAGAATTCACATTTGTGTTGGAATAAATATTTTTCACAGCTGAAAAGAAAAAACTACTTTTCGACAGGTTTTCTACAATTTTGAATGAAATGTCACTTTTTGATATTGCCTTCATGTAAAAGGTTCTAAATAAGTAGGACATTATCTTAATTAAATATAAATTAGTTATAATCGTACTGAAATGTAAATTGCGCCGGTCCAATTAGTTTGATCCAAATTTAGACATGTGTCCTAAGTGGGATGACAACTTATTAAATAATGACGAAATACACTGCCAATTGTGCTCATTTGAAAACATCGTGAGATAGAAAATTAGGCTTCCGCGCGGTCGATGCATAATTGTCATTTAAATCTGTTTGCTGAAATCTATTTTTGTGTTTAAAATATTTAATCATCATTTTTTACATTTACATACATGACTAGTACATTTGATACTACATTTATGTTTAACTTACCAACGAGAGTTGAACATTCACTGCCGGATGGGTAATTCAAAGTTCTCTTATATTTATAATGTAGAAAATATACAAATACCAGTATTAGAATGTTTCATTTGCTCAAGATCTGATATTTTTCTATCATTATGGACTAACTTTCTGTCACATAATCGATTTGTCATTATTAAAATTTTAGTTATATAAACAATGTACTTTTACATTTTAATTTATTAGTTTTTCAAGGATAAAAAATCAAGGGGTATGGAGCAATAAACATATTGGCAGCAATCCAATAAATGATAATTCAACATATATAAAAGAAACTATTTGTTTAAAAACCCTTTCGTTACAAAGATTTTTATCCTTGAAAAACGAAAAAATTACTTACTTTTAAATTTTAATTACATGCAAAATTGCTTTAAATTTAATTATTAAAGTATCGAAAATATCGATTTAAAAAAATATCCAAAGCGTTATTTTCAAACAAATTATTACATTTTTAATATTAATTATCGTATTACAGTTTTTTACCGAAAACTTATCGTAGATCTGTATTGAAATTAATTATGGTACAATGATTTGATCTCTGGAAATATCAGACGAGGTTTACTTTTTTTTCTTATGATCATTGATGAGATATGTAATAATTTACTAAACATCCTTCACCTCGTTGTTTGTTTGAATAAATGTTTGCAACAATGTTTACTAAAGTTCCTTTTGACAATAAAGACAACATTTCAATATTATGAAACTGACTAATAAACTTCTGAAAGCTGTTACAAAATATTGTATAGCTTCCAAGACAAACACATCTCACGTTTCATTCAGCAATGGTTTGTTGAACATTCGTTGAATATAACACAACTCCTTCTAAAGCATAAACGAAAAATCCACATTTGTCAGCCAGTGTTATCAAATGTCAAATTATTTTTATAGATTAATTACATACTATGAGGTGAAAATGGCTATAAAAAATAAAAAATATTAAGAATGCAGTAACATCAATGTTTTTATTATTTGACAATTAAAGTGGAAACATTAATTTCACTGTATCATTTTGGGTATTTGACAACTGTGACTTTTTACCCCATAGTACTACCAAATTTAGTTTTGCGATACCATTTTTAATTTTATGTAAATACGTTATCGTTGTATAAGAGGCGAAATTCATGTTTCAAATATTATTTCTAAAGTAGAGCGACTTGAATCTTTACTTAACCAAATGCGTATACATACTCTGTGATTTCAATTTAATTATGAAAACTATTGTTTCCTGACAGGCCACAAATATATGTACATTTGTAAATTTTGGCAACTACAATAAAACACAGTACTTAAAACATCAAATCATACTGAAAATTGAATTGTATAGATGTTAGCATCTTGAACTTTTGTACTGATTTTTACAAGACTTTGATAAACTCATCAATTCAATTTTGCCTAAAACCATCATGTAAAATATTTAACATAATAAAATGTAGAACATCCGAGAGTGTTCACAGTATAATTAAAAGAAGATAACGGTGAACATTTGTAACTGTTTGTAAAGGGGTAATGCTGTATGATATGATTAACAAGTCTCTGCAAAAAATTCATAGAATTGAATCAAATTCAATTGATAATTAAACAATGAATTCTTCGATTAAAATATTCGTTGATTTTCAATTCCATTCTATACTATTCTATTCCGGTGAAGTATCAATGTTTTCCACAAAAAATTTAAATTATTCAAAAAGAATTCCTTTTTGTACAATTCCACTATGTTTATTCAAATATAAATGTTCTATTTCCATTATTGGAAGACTCCATTATTTTTTCCAATAATATATAACATGACATTTAAAAAGTAACTTAATTTTATAAATTGGGATTTATTCAACTATTTAGCATTCAAACCAATTTAAATAAATTCCACATTCATTTCAGACGTTTGAAATGAATGTGGAATTTAGCTAAAAATCTAATTCTTTTGTATTCATTTCTATCAAAAGTTTTTTGCAGGGATGATTGTGTTTTAACACCTCGTGGCTAAGTGGCTACTTAGCTAGTCAATTTCGCAAAAACTATTCCTAAAGAGAAATACTTAAATAGTATTACAGCTATATTTTTCAATATATAAACTTCTCATAATGCCTATATAATTAGTATCTGCTTAAAAGAAAGTCAATGGTTGAGTCACGTTGGTACACGAGGGGTTAAAATCGTATTCAGAGAACTGCAAGACAAATGACATCAAAATATACAAACATAAATTAATTACTGAAATATCCGGTTGGAAGACATTTCTATACCAATGCGAAACAGAACAACAAATATATATTATTTAATGGAAATATATAAAAAGAACTGTACATTGCGTGTCATTGAATATATTCCACACCATCTTTTGAAGCCTTTTTTCTTCTTTTTTCTTTCTTTTTTTCTTTCTTTAAGGATTCTTATGCATGTGGTGCGGGGAAGGCGATACGCAGTAGAATGTACGATAAATTATCGCATTATTTGATATTATAAAACCATATTTTGAAGTCATAACTTATTCTTTATAATATTCTCTATGAGTTCATCATTTCAAAATTATGAAGTTCTACAATGTAATAACTTTAAATATTATTTGTTTTTAATATATTTCATTTACTCGAAATTATAATAGTGATCCCTGATAGAACAAGATGTATATTATACATATATTTGATGTATGTCAAACTGATATTCTATCCGGGGTTTGTGATTAAATTACCAAAAATAGTCAAAGATTTCATCAGTGAGTCTGCAGAAAATGCTTTAAACAATGTTTGATGGAAAATAGAAGTTTTGCTGTATGTAATTTTTTTATCAAGAAAGTATATTCACAACTTCAAGCATTGAACAAAAATTTTGTTAAGTTTGAATATTGTGAAAATATGGCTTTTTTAATTTCTGAAGACTTAATTCTACAAGTTATAATAATAATAATTAAACAAGTACTTTTCAATAATGCGATAATATCACATTTATTATATTGTGTATCCTTATGCACAGTAGGATAGAAAAAAAAATTGATTATTTCAATATATAAAACAGTATTTCTATTTATTTTATAAAAATTAACATAGTCAATACATTAACTGTTTCGCACAAGACCAACCGTTTGATCAAACATTTCTGGATTTGGAAATTTTCCTCTTCTATCAACGATGAGGTGGAAATATTTGTCTTTCACACTTAGTTTTATATAACTTATAGTATCGTCTCTGCCTCTTAAGCAGTTCACCTGCAGTTAAACAAAGGAAATTGTGTCATTAAACAATTAGAAAACTGATAACTTGCATATTGAAATTAAAACTAAAAAATTACAAATAAATACAACATTGCTTTTTAAATTAATATATTGAATTAATTATAAAATAAAATGGTCTTCCTTAAATATTTCTAAATAAATTATCTTCTCACTATGAAATTACACCGTTTAATTAAGTTGTTGAATTATGTTATAACTCCCTAGAAATTCACCTTAAATAGCGGGACAATCCATTTATGTTCCCCTTTGAATGGATGAAATGTGACAAATTGTACTTTATTTCCACCTTTTAGAATTAGTATGTGTTTTACAGTTTTCATGGTGAAACACCATATTGTGAATAAAATTCCTGGAGCTGAAACAATGAGCAACGTTAACGTTACTGAAAAATATTTAATTTAACATTAAATGTTAAGAAAAATAATATTAAATGTTAGATTGATTACATTGTTTCAATAGGATGGAGGTATGAAATTAAATATAACATTTCATTTAAATAGTCAAATTGTCTTGGCTACATAATATAAATATAATTCATAATTGATAGGAAAATTCATGTTACATTTAATATCATACCTGATTCTTAAAATCCTGATCCTGATTGATATATATAACTATTGTTAAATGTAATACAAATTTATATTACATATATATAATAAATGAATTGATACAGTTACCAGTCACTAGAAGAATAAATATGATACCACCAGGAACAATAGTATGTCCTACTCTTTCTTGCCATGTGTCATATTTTTTCCATAGAACATCCCGATAGTAAGTGTACATATTTGCTGCTGCACCATATAATGTAATAAATTGCACTACACTAAATACATTAGCTGCCCGGAAAATTTTGTCACTGTCAGTACTTTTGTAAATAATGACATTGTTTTTTACTTTTTCAAGTTGTAGTTGAGAATTATGTCTTTGGCAGAAGCTTCTTTTGAAAGGTGAATTCCATTGTTGCAAACTACTGCAAAACCTAAAATAAACAAATTGTTTCAACTTATTTTATTACAAATGTGCAATAATAATTATTGTAATATCTAACAATGCTACAAAACTCTAAATACTTTAATATAGAATATTATTTTGTGATTTAATAGTGATACACAAATATTCTTCTCTATTCTAATCTGTAATAGTACACAATGCATGTACACTGCAAAGATTTATAAAAGTTTGAATGACAAAAAGTATATAAGAAATGTATACAATAGAAAATACATTTAAGAGTGATTTTCATATTGAACATTTTAAAATTGTTTATTGGTATTAAGTTATTAGCAGTTTGTGTTTTAATTAGTATTCTAATAACAATATTCCACCTAACCTTTCATGACATCAGAATAAGCCTT
>JABFPB010002002.1:0-22147 GCA_022817645.1 Ceratoteleas bidentatus
ACTATGTAGGTTTACAGTAACGGATTGCATTGTGAAATTTGGGTTAATATTGTGCCACCTTGTTGGGAATTTAGCTATACGTGTATTTACAGCACTTACAGGAAAATGGTTGTTTTAATGAAAAAAGCTATTTCTCGCCATTGGGGAAATAATTTAGAGTAGAAAAAAACTACTTGTTTTATTTATAGAAACTAAATGATCTCTCTTACATAATAAATGCAGCTGAAAAATTAATCATTTTAGGTGTTACACAAATGTGTAACACCTAAAATGATTTTCAAATTATTATCATTATTTTTTATTATTATATCTACATATTTCAGTACGCAACGCATACGTCAATATTAAATATTTACAAGTGAGAAAATCATAGCTATAATAAACCTGTCGAAAATTTCGTACACCAACACTCCACCAACGCAAACTAAAGGTCACCGTTAATTAAGGATGTTACAGCAAAATGAATTTGTTTTAAATATTAACAGTAACTGGAAAAAATTAGCTATTTTGTAATATTAGGAATAGCTCTATATACACTTTTATGTGTCATCCTCGGTCTATTTTCAAGACAAACGCTGCTAAAGTGAATAGCAAATGCACATATTTAATATGCCCTCTTATGGAGTAGGATAGTAAACCCTCAACTTTGATCGTAAAATGCAAATCGTATAATAAAATAGAAGAAGTTTTTCATATTCAGATGTATTGAAACAAATACGATGCTGCTATGAAACATAACTTAACAGACTAATAATATGTCCGAAATCTTTTAGTTTAAATTTTGTAATTTGATCGATCACTACGTGTTAGAAAGAGACAGAAAGAGTACTTCATTGGCCAGTTTCGTACTTCACATATAAAATATAAAGATATAAAATATTTAATTGATAATATGCACATAATAGACCAACCTTTGATTATTTTTGATACTTTTGGTACTCAAAATGATGTAACTTTTACTTGAACAAATTAATCGACAAACGAATTAATTTTACCGTATATTTTTTTTAATTCACAATTCTTTGAATAACCGTCTGATTGGACGTTAAATGTAAGAATTCAATAAAAAAAATTCTTCTTGACTGATGATGATATCAAGATAGAATTTGTCGCGGAAATTGATTGGTCTGGAGGCGGTAGCAAAGCATGGCAAAGAGTCGTTCGTCTGCCTGACTTATGTGTGTAATTGTGTAACAATTTGCGGAGAAGCGGTTTATCTGAAATTGTCAGGTAATTTTGTCGAAAGAGGTGGAAGAGGTGGAAGTGCCGAAACGACGGAGGCTGTCAACTCGACATTAGCGTGTCTAATTGAACACAAATAATTCTAATTGCCGGGATGTTGCAGCAATGCGACTCGCTAATTGATTGCATTATATTTATAAACAATCGATGTGGCGCAACGTTGTGACGCGCAAAACGGAAATTAAATGCGATATATTTTCTTCAGTTGTCAGCACCGTCTCCATAGAAACTTTCTTAAATGGTTTAAGATTTTTTTTAATATTGAAGTCTCAAATAAAAATATTTTACTTACAATTAAAAATATTTAAAAATAAACTGAAAAAAGATATGTTAATATTTCCTATTTACAATACATTTTATATAAGAATTTTCATAGATCAAACAAAATTGTAAGAAAATATTTTTCATCAATATGAAATGAAATAATCAATTTCGCTTGTTTTTCGTTCCCCATTTCAAACATGACATTTCACCCTCTTTAAGTCTAAGTAATGTCGCGAAATATACGTCGTTGACTTGAATTTCAGCAGTAAAAGAAATTGCAATTTTGCCGGTGGGATTACATTTTAAGAGATTGCAACATTACTGTCATCATGACAAACATGATGATTCGTCTGAAAGCACCCCAGTGAAGCCTATTCCGTCTGGAACGCAATAACGCCAATCGGGTTTCTCTTTTGCAAACGCTCATTATCTGATCTTCATTAACTCTCAATTAGGCAAATCCGAACGGAGTCTACACCGAAAAAAAAATGTTAAACTAATATATAAAAATATGTTGGAATCAATAAGTTGTTCGTACATTGCGGATATGTAAGTTTGATTTATGTAAAATGTTAGAATTGAATTGACAGGTGTGGATGTCAAAATATGAATTTACAATCTATCAATGTATTATAATAAACATGATCAAACGTTATTTAGTGAAATACAACATGTTAACTTGAAATAAGGCGAAACAAAATTGTGTTATCATTCTTCGTTCATATGCTCAATCCGTTCCCAGAAATTAATTTCTGATTTAAAATGCGGTACGTTCAGTTTGTTCAAATAATTAATATTACCGCTATTTTTTGAAGAATTTTCAAATTCTATTGGTGTACATGACAGATTTTTTTGTTGGTCTAATAGATTCTTTTTCCGGTTTATTAATATGTTCGATGCGTGTGCTTATTATTTGTAAATACTTAATAAATAAAATCGAACAATGCGTCATCCTTGGGGGAAAAATAGTGACCTTAAGTAACTTTGGTCAGACAGCGTTTCACCCTTGCGAAATTACCATTCGAACACTTTCAAACAATTTGGTATCAGAAATAGGAACAAACCTGTAAGAAACAATTCTTTTATTTAACAATAATAATGTTTACTGAATTTTTCGTAATTCTATTCCTTTCAATCAAGTTTAACCGAAGAAATTAGACTCTTTATATTGTTACTCTTTATATTGTTACATCATACTCTACCCTAATTTAAATGTTAGCAGTAATTTAATAAACCCTAAAAAAACCTCCTGAAACGTGTGACGTCATGTATGGATGGCCCCATACGTAGTTTCCTAAGCAAACACATTTTGAACTGAAAAACAGTTATCGACCGCGAAGTTTAATTACAGATCCCAAACTAGATTGCCCAATTGCACAATGCCGCGTATTTTTTCACCCGGCATATCTGTCGAGCCAATCTCGTCGACCAGAGGAAAACCGTACAAAAGTGCTTAGCAAAAGGCGCCACAATTACTCGGTCCCAGATGCAAAAGTCCGCACCTTCCCGCGCCACCCTGACCGAGTCACATTAATATCCATCCGTCCGTTCCATCGCAATCTAGTGCCTCCATAGAATGAGTCTCGAAAAGTAATTATCACAATAATCCCGTTAATCTTCCCGTTCAATTCCCAATTGCAATTCGCCGCAGAAAGGTCAATTGCGAGTGCGATCAAAACGCACAAGCACGGCCTTGACGCGCGATTCCATCGGCTCTCCCCTTTTTTGCCATGTCCCGAAATTCCGACATGTGCCACCCCCGAGCGAAAGTTGGTCAAGTCGCCAAGGTCGAACGACTTTGGGAATAACAACGTGGCTCTTGACGGAAAATCTGTACTGTTGGTGCTGAATACATGTGATTGGCTTCGATATATAGGGGACTGAGACGGAAATCGATGTATGAACGAAAGGTGGTTGATAGTTTCAATTGCTAAGGATTACTTACTATTCACAAGTGTTTCTTCTCCTATGTTCCCACATAGCAAGTTAGGATGGGAAATTCCTACATAGAAACTTGGGATGGTAAGTTTCCATATAAAAAAACAGGATGGTTACTTCTTGTCTGGATAACTTAGGATCGTAATATCCTTCATATTCATATTTTGATCTCTTTCATATTTGATCCAGTTTTGGACAAAGCCGCGGAACTCCATTAGGTAATCATCATGAGGGTCTCCATGTTAATTTGGTCTTGTAAACAGATTGAGAAAATAGATTAATAAATACTTTCAGTGAAACGACAATTACACTTGCATATTCACTACAATAAATTAATGCAATCAACAACTTCACTGTCGTACGTTTGAATTAGGTAGGCAGTATATCAGCAGTAACTTCACATTTTGCACTAACTGCAATGTTGGAGCGAAGTACTGATCGTCACAAAGTATTTATTTTAAATACGCATGGGTTGCGCAAAATTAAATGTTAATAAGGTCACTTTCCACTAATCCATAAGACCAGTTAGTTTCAAAATACAACCCTTAACTTTCACTACAATGTAGGTTCAGAACTGGCCATTGCTATGTCTTAATTAAAGCATGTTTCAACTAGGTTTTCCTTTCTACTTCCAGATGTCTCTGTCTGCGTGCGATCTGCGTGCAGCAAGTAGCAAGTTGTTGGATTCAACGAGTGCCGATCAACTCACGAAGTCGACGGACATGTCCGAGGGTGTGTTTTGCGTCGGCGCGACGGTCACCGTGCTCGGCTAGTATGGCTTGTCCTCGCCACTCGAACCGAGTTATACCAATTGTACTATAGGGTATATAACGATGACCGTTGAGGAACAAGGTGCTAGACAAAATACTACCTCCATTATGTGTACAAAATTACTGCTGGCGCAGATACCTTAGGAACAAGTTAAGTGAAGCGGTCAAAGAGAATAGAGGACAGAAACCGAGGGAAGGAACAAAAGTATAAGTTTATGTAAAGTATATCAAAAAGAACAAGACACCCAAAAGAAGGAGAAACACGGAGACGAAGGGCTTGCGAACGAGAGGAGAGAGACAGATATATTCTATTCTGATGACAAAATATTTATGTATGATTCTGTAATATAAATTGCTACGAAGTAATTCTTCCATGTAAGATTTGTTACGAATTCTTATCTCCATTATATGGAGACACGAAAACGCCGGCATTCCGCGCAACGGCTCACGAGCTGAACACTAGCGCCGAGCTTCAAATCCTATCCGAGCCATGAACGTGCCCTATGACCCTAGCCTGGTCTGGATCATCGTTGTTGGGTTCGTGGTGGCGTTTATACTCGCGTTTGGGATCGGAGCAAACGATGTCGCCAACAGCTTCGGTACCAGTGTCGGCGCTGGCGTCCTCACCATTTTCCAAGCCTGCGTCCTTGCAACCGTCTTCGAGATCGCCGGGGCGGTTCTCATTGGATATAAGGCAAGATTGGAATCACGATTTGATTTTTTTTTAATAGGAATATCTGTTCCCTAAATTTTTCAAAATAAGCTGATTCGTTAGCTAGTTTCCAAGCTGATTCCTTAGCTAGTTTCCAAGCTGGTTCCCAAGCTGGTTCCCAAGCCAATTTTGTATGTAGAGTTCTAACTAATTTCCTAGATGGTTTCCTAGCCTGAATCCAATTTACCAAAGTCCTAAGTAGTTTCCTAGCTGGCTTCCTAGCTACTGTTTCAATTTACTAAAGTCCTAGCTAGTTTCCTAGCTGGCTAGTTAGCTAGAATACAATTTGCCAAAGTCTGAATAGGGATCAACTATAAACATTTTAACTATAGAAACTATAATGAATCAGGTATCCGACACAATGCGAAAGGGAATCCTGGACGTTACGCTGTACGAAGGCCACGAGAAAGAGCTGATGCTGGGAGCACTGTCCAGCTTGGCTGGCTCCGGTATCTGGCTGCTACTTGCGACAGCTCTCAAGCTTCCCATTTCCGGTACGCATTCCATTGTCGGCGCCACCGTCGGCTTCTCTCTAGTTTGCCGGGGAACTGCGGGGGTAAGACAACGGTCAAACCACCTTCAGTCGCTTATACTCAAATCCAGAGGGACCCGTTGAAACGGTTAATCTGAAATCCAACCAATTTGCAGGTCAAGTGGGTAGCGCTGGGCCAGATCGCTGCCTCGTGGTTCGCGAGTCCCATTCTCAGTGGTACCATGTCAGCAGTCATTTTTTGGCTGATTAGGAAATTTATTTTGCGCTCCAACAAGCCACTGGAGCGCAGTCTTCACGTGCTGCCGTTGGTCTACGGTCTCACTGTGGCGGTCAATGTCCTTTCCGTGGCTTTGGATGGACCTAAGTGTGAGTTTTCCAAATGATTATTGTAGTCCTTGATTCCGTCCATTATTTAACTCTCCCAAAATACACTAAAACCTCTGGAACTGTACATTCGTTAGGATCAAAAAACTCAGGACACTCCTGATATTGGTTTTTGAACTGTTATGGTGACCAAAAAGGTCGCCATAAATTTTTCTTCAAACGAATTAAACTGGAACTTCGCCGACTCTTCACCAGGATAGTCACGAAAATCTTGCAATTGCAGTAATCAAGCTGGATTCCCTCCCCTGGTGGGGTTGCGTGATCACCGCCTTGGTCTTCGGTCTGACCTCCGCCATCTTCGTCCTCGTCGTCGTGGTGCCGTCCCAGCGCAAGAAGATCCTGCTGGCGCACGCGGCCGAGACCAACGGGAACGGCGCACCCTGTGGCGCCGACAACCGCAAGTTCAGTCCTGACGACGGTAACGGCGCCACCGTGCAGAAGGAGAGCACCGTGCTCTCGGTGATGGCGCAGCGCAAGCCCGCCGCCGGCGACGGTGGCGTCGCGACGAACTCCAGTGGCGCCACCATCGCCGTGCCAGAGCAGCCGAAGCTGCGCGGCAACACCAGCGCCAGTCCGCTGCTGCAGCTGGATACGGAGAACGTGGAGGACGAGGTCGGTGAGGCCATCGCCATCGGTCCCGAGGACAACGCGGACGTGTCCAGGCTGTTCTCGTTCCTGCAGGTGCTGACTGCGGCGTTCGGGAGCTTCGCCCACGGGGGAAATGACGTGAGCAACGCCATCGGGCCACTGATCGCACTGTGGGCCATCTATGCGGAGGGCTCAGCAAGGCAGGAGGCCGAGACGCCGCTGCTGATATTGCTGTATGGTGGTTTGGGTATCACGACTGGGCTCTGGGTCTGGGGCAGGAAGGTCATCGAGACGGTCGGACAGGACCTCGCCAAGATCACGCCTACCACTGGATTCACCATCGAGGTAAGGTGGCAACTGGATAAGGGGCTAGTCTAGAATCTATAGCTAAATGGTATAATTAGTATTATACCATTAAATAACCTGGTTTGAATACTACTTTGAAGCCTAGTTTTTTGTTGTACAACTCAAGTGGTATCTCATACACTTTTCTTGTATGAGATATCACTAAACTTTTACTTCTTAGTTTTCTCAGTTTGGGCTACAGAGAAAAGCATTATAAGTAAACCTCTTAGAATTTAAGTAATTGTAACCATATCATACAGAATACGCGACGTACATACCCTTTGGAGAAAATTGTTACATTTCCGAGAAAGACATTCAAGATATAATAAAAAGTAGAGGAATAATATTTTTAATTAGGGTAACAATTTCTCATATGATATCGACAGACCTTAAAGCTCATGGACCAAAAAGAATTCACCTTTCGCTGAAATTGTTTTAAATTGCATACAAGGTATGATAGAAGATCCTGCCGGATTATTTCGAAATTGTTTAATTGAATGAAACTGTAATTTACAGGGTCT
Organism: Ceratoteleas bidentatus; assembly: GCA_022817645.1. Classification (NCBI taxonomy): domain Eukaryota; kingdom Metazoa; phylum Arthropoda; class Insecta; order Hymenoptera; family Scelionidae; genus Ceratoteleas; species Ceratoteleas bidentatus. Next base: position 7,258 of record JABFPB010002002.1, read on the forward strand.
AAAGTAAATTGCCTTATGCATATTCGATACATATGTTGGATTTTTGTCCGAGATATGCCTAATTTTCATTCTTTTACGATAATTTAAAAAAAATTATTACAGGCACTTAATTTAAATTATTTAGAATCTTTCCATGCAGTTCTTTATTTATCACACAACCTTTCCTGAAAATGAAAAACGCTGTTCTTTTTTTTTAATATTTCAAAGCTTATATTTCAATTTTGTCTATATAAATGCCACTTCAACCTTCAATTTGTAGTATGAAAAATATTATTTTACAACCCAACATTCGACATAGATCAATAAAAAATTTAACACAATCAGAAACATTCTCTAATGTTTACGCAATATTAACAACAATAAATTTACTAAATATAATCAAATACGAATTCAATGGAGGATTAGATAATATCTGTGTAAATAGTGGGCAATTGTATATTGGAACATATTTTTCTCGTAGGGATGTTAAAATTTCGCAATTTGGCTAGTCCGACACCGTCTGCTCCTCCTAAGACAAAATTATTCAATAAATCAACTCCCTACAAATTTCAGCAGAATTTCAATATGCAACAGGCTCCTACACTACACCGGACGTAGTTCGTCTGACAAAATGTTGGCAAATGTAACAGATGAAACAATTTGCAGAAAGTCAGTCAAAGAATATTATGTTGCGAAATTAATTAAACCTGGGATATCACGTTTTTCTGAATCAGAGGCAACATTTTTGCCGCATTGATCCCGTTATTTGTTTAAAGTGCCTTTTCAGTGAGATGGCTGTATAATCGAGAATGTTATACGAGGTTTAATCTTAGCTCTTAATCACAAGGAAATTAAGTTCGTGTTTCACTGTGATGTGGCTTATCCAAGTTGAACGCCTGATTATGACGTGTTATGTTGTCGAGCAATAATTGGCATTTAATTTATGAGGCTAAATTGTTGCTTGTTATCCATGTGAGCCGGGTTATATGCTAATTTTGAAAAATTACATGAATAATAATTTGTAAACAAATATAAAACATTTATAAATGTGAAAAAAATAATTTAATTTAGTACATATTTTTTGATAAATTATCAAAATATATGTACTAAATTTCAATCTGCATATATTTGCAAATTGAAATTTCACTGTACGCAAATTTTAATTAAATTTAAATAAATGTTCAATGAAACAATCATAATTGTATTAATTTGTCTGTAATTAATTTATTAATTAATTAAATCTGTTTAAATTGAAGATAAATTAAACGAACGAATATTGTTCGCTTAATTTATGTTCAGTATACCTGATAAAATTTATATTGAGAATTCGTACGCTTATTAGCTGTTTACAAACCCAGCAAAAGAAGTAATTGAAAACGTCAGTAAAAAATAAGCGAAAAAAAATGTTTGAATATTTTTGAAGAACTTTTTATTTCTGCTTATTGATTTTTATAGCTGTCTTATTCTTTGCGTTTCTGAAAATCGTCTTCGATTACTCGAAGGAAATTGAGATAACCATGAATGCTCTAAAAATTGATAATTACTACTAAGCGATTAAACGTAATTGATCCTTCAAATAACCCGTGGAAAATGAAAAAAAAATTAAAAGGTTGTTAATTCAATTGCTTTATATCCCTTATTTTTTCAGGAGAAGCACCATGAGTGGGTGAATAATAGAATTTTATTGGCATTTGAATGCCATTGTATCGTTTATAAAATCTCTCGCTTGCGTCAGGGATATTACATTTTTTTATTAACATTGCGAAACTGAAAAGTTGAATTAAAATGCACCATTCTCTGACGTAATATCGTTTTTCATTTTTAATTTTAACGAGACATACATCAAAGAGTTCCTCGTTTAGCAAAACTTTTCCGAATTTCATTTTCAACTTTTGTTTTGTACAATCGTATCTAATGAACCCGAATTGAACTTTAATATGCCGATAACTCGAAACATTAACGTAATTATTTAACGAAGTATATAATGTATAAATGGGAACCACAGAGTTTTAATATAATCAAACTTCAAAAGTCCGCCATAAATTTGCGATTGGTCAGATTATGAAATGTGCAGTTCATTAAGTAATTAATGTACACATTAACGGGTTTCTGGTTGCGATCATATTTGTAATATTTTCAATAATTTATTGTTAATTGAATCGTGGATCGTATTTTTTTTAATAAAACACTGTCAGAGAAAAAAATCTGGATTTCCAGAGTTATTAAAAACTGAATCAATAATATTGTAAGCTCTAATTTAAAAGCTAAAATGTTCCCGGGAAAAATTGTTCCAATTAAACTGCTGCACAGGGTCTCTTTAGTCCAAACTTAATTATCTCACACTGCATGTTAATCTTTTTCTCGAAATCTGCATTTCTCTTCTCTATACTAATGCTGCGACATTCATAAACTCATTTAGCCTGATAACTCTCGAGATAGCACTTTATCACGCAAAGTATCCAATCTTCATTCAGGATATTACACCTGGCATTTCCGAGTGACAATTTTTAAAACTAACATGGGAATCATATTTTCAAACTAAAATTTTTAAACTAAAAGAAATTTTGTTTCCACAAAAATATCTTTTTCATTCTTACCCTTTTGAATGAAATAAAATTCTTTTGAACGAAAACCGATTCCTCTTATAAGAAAAGAAGAACTCGAACAATGTGGATCATCTATACGACCAAAGGGTTTTGTTTGAAAAGGATTCATTGAATTATTGGTAGAAAATTCCTTTTGACTCAAATCGCAGATCATTTTGAATATTTTATATTATTCAATAGGTTTTAGTAAAACAAGAATTTCCGTGTGAATCGAAAGGAATCCTTTTAGGACAAATATTATACGGGAATCTTTTTAAAATAAAAATAATCCTTTCGATCCAAAATTATTGTTTAAGTTAATAAATATATACTGTATATATATTTATTGACTGAAACGTTAATATAAAAATATATACCATCCGTTATAAACGTCATGATATACATCGATTCCAAATCCAGAGAATCTGACTGTATGAATTAGCTAAAACGCTTCCATTTCAGCACTTTTTAAATATTATATTTTAAACAGCCACATCTGTAGATTAGTCTGTAATTTTTACAGCCTAGACCACATTCGCAGTATAATCGTTTACTATCTGATTCTATGCTATACACAATCCATTGTGTAGGCACAGAATGGGCTATAATCGTAACAGTTTAGTTCTCTGAATGCATCTAAATGTAACATAATCAATTGGAAAATATATACACTGTTCTAAACATTATTCCAGTAATATTATCCCTCCAGGCTAAATTGTTCTAGCATATCACAATTGCATTCAATCTTGATTGTCTTTTAAATTTATGGATTATACTGGGAACTTTGAATGTTTACCATTGCAAGATTTTATCAGTAATTATGCCTCATCAATTAAATATATAATAATGGCGAAGCAACATAAGAAACTGTTATATTCGTCGACCAAAGTATTAAGAGGATTTGTTACAATAGAAACCTTGAAACAAAGTTAAATACCCCAAAAGAATCTTTGAATTCTCGAGATAACGAGTCAAGTTTTCAGACGAAATAAATTAGAAATAACATACGTTCAAATTAAATAGAAAAAGATATATCTGGGTATCTTAAACAATATTAAGTTTTTTATAGATTTAGAATCATTGGGAGAAAAAATCAATAATATTGAGAAACGATATATTGTAGGACAGACATGAACTCCTTTTCGAGTAAAAGTTTCATATTTCAATGGGGAGGCTTACTTTTCGGGCCATAGAATATTAAATAATTTGTTTCAAAATAACGAGACATTCACCACTTTTCAATTCATAATTTCGAGTAGGTAATCTTTTTCTAAGATTAAATGAAATTTAACACCTAGCTCATGTCCTAGATAGTTTTCTAACTGAACTCCTAACTGGTTTCGTATATAGTTTCTTATATGACAAATTCCTATCTAAGTTCTTAGCTGGTCTCCTAAGTGTTCTTCCCAGTTTCCTAATTCCGACTCTTTCGAACACGATAAGTAGCAAAATTTTACAAAGAATGTGTAATTTTACGCAAATATGTAATATTCTCTTTCGAAATTCCCGTAAAGGTTTTATATAATTTTTTACAGCACGTGCGAAGGGAAGTTGAATTCCCTCCCTAAAAACAGGGAGGGAAATGATCCATTACATAATTTTCGAAATAGTGATCCGAAAATTATGGACTATTACGTAATAAATCATGTGAAATTTCGTAATATTCATTATATTTTACACAACCAATTTACAGAAGAGTATGAATTCAACTGTTACGTTACTGTGGGCAACTAATGGTAATTTATCATGCTCGAACACCAAAGAGTAGCCCCAACTGTTAAAGCGCCCCGATTTTTCCCATGTATATACATTGTTTTACCCATTGAACCAAATTTGGCATAATCTACCCTCAGGAAATGGCCCTAGTTCAAACCCGTTTTGTATTTTTTGTACAATACTGGCTCCAGTCTTGGTCCATTTCGTGGACATTTATAGAAGATCCAGATTTGATCAATTCTGGCTCCAGAGTTTCGACTGAAACAAAATTTGTACAGAGTTGTCCACAATGAAGTTTTGAACTCATGTTCTAAAGATCAAAAGTCTGTAATTTTACTTTTAGTGTAAGTTTGTGTTTATCTCCACATGGGCCCAGACTGGATCGAATCTGCATATCTTATTATCACATTATCCCCACACCAGAGTCTGACATTATTGTGTCTCAATTAATGTACGTTTCTGGATCTATGCTTAGGAACAGTCAAAGTGTAGTTTAGTCCAGTTACTTGGCCAATTATTGATCCAAATTCAAACAAGTCCAGGCTCGGTTCAATGGATAACGAAACGATTCTCAAAGACTGATGATGGATAACAAACCACTTGCTGGCAAATAACTCTCAACTTATTTCCAGGTCGGAGCCGCCGTGACGGTGTTGCTAGCTAGCAAGGCTGGTTTGCCCGTGTCGACAACCCACTGCAAGGTGGGCTCAGTGGTCTGCGTCGGCTGGGCCTCGCACGGAGGCAAGGGCGTGTCCTGGCGGCTCTTCCGCAACATCGCGTTCGCTTGGCTCGTCACCGTGCCCATCGCCGGAGCGCTCTCCGCGGGCTGCATGGCCATTTTCCGTTCGATCATCAGCTTATGATCATGCGGACGCCAACGTTCCTTTTGCTACTCTTATGTCAATAATTCGCGTGGCGATCCGCAACCGCGCTGCAATCGTGAACCGTAACCTAGAGTACCATCGACAACATTTTAATACGCGCCTGTAACTCTAGACCCACAAAATCCCCCGCTTGATCTTCCGTGAGAGTCACCGAATGCCAGAAAAAGCAAGTGCCTTACTTTAAGATATCCCTAAGTCGACGGTGCGTTAGTATCTTAAATTAAGAAACTTGTTCTTTGTTCGCCATGTGGAACGCGCGACAGGTGGTGTTAGAAAACATCTGGACAGGAATTAGCACACAGAACTAGACGGTACCAACGGTCATCCTGGTATCTAGATGGTAGGATGGCTATGTTGATGGTAAGATGTGATAGTTTTACCATTAGGAGGATACTTTGGATGGTGCTCCCCACCGTCCAAATGGTAGTCCTGACTATCTAGAAGGTACCTCTCGCCATCTGATTTTCTCAATGTGTAGCCAGTTTTGTGGTCCTGGAAAGCCGGGTTATAGTTGGAGAGGGATCTGCAGGATTTATTACGGATTCTTGTATCTAGTTTGCATTTTCTGATACCACTTCGAGACATTATCTGATATGTTACATTTTCTGTAGAAGTGTGTGGGAGAAGAGAAGTCAAGCTACCTAAATCAAATTAAATGTTGAAATCTGCACATTTCTGGACTTGCGTTTGGTTACATTACATGTAAGCCTCTATTTCGTTAATTCTGTTAACTCTCCCACCCACTTGGACCAAAACTGGAACATAACCAGACCTACACCGAAACATCCTTCCCAATCAACACCCTTCAACGTCAGTGCTTGAACTCATTTGCAGCGAATCGAGACAAACTGTAAATATCCGTTTTTATTTTCTTACTCTTTGTATGGCAATTTTGATTTAGGAGTACGAGCCGAGTGGCCGGGATTTGTGCGTTTACGGTTGCCATAACCAGACGAAACAGGAAGAAAGTATGCGAATAATTTAAGCGACGAGAACCAAAAATACGAGAACAAAGACAGAACGCGCGAACGACGCGAAGCCTATGAGATTTCTGCTCGCGGGAAACGGCCGAGAGAGATCGATCATGAGACATTCTTGTGATGTATTTTGTTTGTGCGGTGTTCGAATAATGTCAAGCCGGCGGACGCTATTATCTCGATAGAGTTTAGGTCATTAAGCATTATTCAACGCCATAACAACGCTTTGTTGTTGTTGTTGACAATTCAAAATCAATACACAGTGGCATCTGTGTTGTTATAGAAATAAAACATGGTACAGACATGTAATTTGGTGTCTTATTACCCTCACCCTGTGGCGAATCGGCGTAGCCATGGAATGGCTTGTGAAATCGATAAATGTCAAGTTCAGGGTAGCGAGATAGTTGGGTAGAGGCTGGAGTAACGGAAATGGAGAATTTTGCTTTGTTGAGAAGTTCCGCGTCTTGCAATCCAGTGGTAATTTTTATAATTATAAGTCATTATAGTTATGGTCATTGGATGGATTAAGGGAAATCCCGACTTTTTGGTCAATTTTGAATAAGATTTTTGGGATATTTTGCACGTTAAACATGAGACTCGATTTTAGAATTTGGGTAAAATATCCAGAAAAATAAAATAATAGAAGTGATATACTGAAGTTGAGAGAAGCCAGATGTATGTAGAATTGAATTGTCTAAATCCCAAAGTCGAGTTATTATCGTAGAAGAATTGTGATTTTTATTTTTCGTGATGGCAAAATTCTTAGTAGTCACCGTTTTTTCAACAAATTTTGTGTATCACACATTTTTAGTTTTTTGTTGAGAGTCTTAATGCATAACAATATAATCACGCTCTAGTCAGTTTATTGACAAGTATGTTTACATATATGTAAACATACTTTTTTCAAGCAAAGACCCTAACTCCATTGCAGCAGACTTTGGACTTGATTTAAAAATGATAAACAATTTCCGTTGAAACCATATTAAAAATCGTCCAAGGATTAAGGTTCTGACGTCTCGTGAATTTTGCCTTTGCTTTTAAAGGCGCGAGACAAACGGTTGAGGCACCAATTGGACCTGATCAATGGGATCCGAGTGGTACGAGACACATTTGGTGGTGGCTCGATGATGACAGAAGAAGACCGTGTTATGTATGTTTATGGAATATCTAAAAATTATTCCTATTATTAGTTATTAATTACACTGCAAAAACTGGCGTTTTAGATTCTGTTAACAGTACAACGTCAGTATTGTTTTTACAGCGTTTTACATGAAAAAGTAGGCGTTTTAATTAAGATATCATTATTTTATGGCATGTACTAGAACAATACGAAGTGAAGTGAAACGCTGAGATTCGACTGAATAGAATTTCTGAATTTATCAGAACTTGTTGAAAGTATTCGGCTTTGGCTGAGTGGTTATACTTTTGGACTTCTGTGTCAAAGGTCAAGGGTTCGAATCTCAGCTATTTTAGACGGAGTTTTTCACCTGATTTGAAAAAAAACTTCGATATCATGTCATCTATTTGAATATTTAAAATCATTTCAGATTTTTTCAGATCCAGTTGTGACAGCTTTACAGAGTTTTTTCAGAATATTTGACAGGTTTGTTCATAAATTTTTTTACAAGTAGGCAACATTTACCGCAGTCCACTTAAAATTGAACATAATTTGTGTATTGAGAATAATTTATGATTCTTCACAATGTCATTTATCAGAACTTTGTTAGTTTCACATCGAAAATAGCACAAAGTGCGCTTATTTTGCATTGTACGCCCATTGTACGTACGCAATCAAGCAATACGATGATTCCGTTGTCATACGTTTGACATTATGTAATGTAACATTTAGATCGTCTAAAGGCTCTAAACACACGAATATTTTTCCATATAACACCACTATGATGCAATAAAACACTGTTACTGTACCCTAAATGCGCAAAACATAATTATAATACATTCTACATATTTGTAAAAATATGCAGTAAATATTTAATGTCACATATTTAACAGTTAGATAATATTTTGTACACATTTTTAAATATTTATATTTATGTATACAATATTTTACAAAATAATGTATAGGCACTATTTTGTATTATTTAGTAAATATAATTAAATATTCAGTGAATATTTTTTTATATTTCATTAAAATATTTTCTAAATATTACAAAATATTTACTAAATATTAAGTGCTAAGCGGCTGTCCATTAATTACATAAGGGTGAGCAAGAAAAATGAATATACAGTTTCCTGTTAGGTAAAATAGGACGACGTAGTGAAAATTCTTTACGTAATTAATGGATAGTCCCTAATATAGGGTATCATTCAATACATTTCTGAACGTTTTAAAAGATAGGAAAGAACTGTTTTGTGAAACAAAAGTTTTTGCAGTGTAATATTTCATACGTTTAACTTATAGTCCTCTAGTAGATTATCCGTAATAGGAATTGATCTAAGAAAGCTTAGAATCTAAGAATTCAGAACGAAGTTGAAATATGACATCCCTGGTTCGAAGGATCACAGAGATTAATAAAGGTTTCTTTGTAGGGACTGTAACAAGAAATTCACGAATTGTACATGGAATTCCATATTTTTTTTGTTTATAAATCTGTTTATAAATATATTGTATGTAAAAGAAATTTTCCTTTATAAATCTTTATGAACATTGATCTAGGGATGCTGATTTATATACTCTTTGAAATAAAGAATTCCTAGTTCTTTACCATAAATTTGGGAATTCCTAGTGTGCTATTCCCAAATTTATCACGATATCATCATAAGCTAAAAATATAAAAGATCCGAAAATTTAGGTATGACCCTGCCTCGACCTACGGTAAGGACAAGCTTTCAGATCCATTAAGGGACGAGAAGCATGAAAATCCCAGGTTCGTGCCAAACTACGTCATTCTGGCGCAAAAGAGCCTCAAGTTCAACGCATACTTTCGTCAGGACATCGACAGCTTTTTGAATAAAAAACCAAATGTTAGGAGTGTCATTGTTTACTACTTCCTGGAAGATGACACCTTACTGGTGATCGAACCAATTGTTGACAATGCCGGTTACAAACAAGGAAAACTAGTGAGGAGAGCTAGGATCCAAAAGAATGACTCGGAATTCTACCACTGGAAGGACCTAAATGTCGGCAAGAGCATCAGTTCGTACCCATTTGAATTCAGATTAAATGAATAGCCTTTAATCCGCTTTCAAACGAATTCCTACTAACTTACTTAACTTTGGATACATTCGGTTCCCCTACATCGTTTATCGTATATTTAATCTTAAATAGCCTATCTTTTCTAGGAAAAACAGGATATCTTTCGATATAATATTCCAATCATTTAGAAATTTAGATTTTATATTTCTACATAATAGTCTTTACTGAACTCAGAATCATTTTTCCAGACATTTACGGTATTAACTACCACTTGATCGACTGTGACACCTTCACTCGAAACTTCTTAACGAGTCAGGGCATCGATGTGAATCCCAGGCAGGATATTCCATCAGACAAAGACTACGAATCTCGCCGACCAAAGACTGCACCTAAACCCCAACTTATTCGAGACATTCCCTATCGTGTCTCCAGTCGTGATGAAATGATCCTGACATTCGTAGCATCATGGAACGATGAGAACTATACCATGTCATACTATATGGCAGATGGTACTATTACAGTGAGGCGAATTCCGCAATCAAAATTTGATGACGATCCTTTGAGCAAAGTTCTGCTGCGCCGGAAAAAAGTGGTAAAAGAAAAAGAACGGCAGGTTAGGAGCTATGTGGAAGGACTGGGGTGCAACCAACCCAGTACTGACGAATTTTTGTTTCGCGTGGAGGACGAGGTTGAGTACTACGGTCCTCGGGACTTTAAGGTGATTCTGATGTAGTTAGGAACAGTGGTCTCAATATGGAAATTTTATACATTGCTGATATATTGTAGGCATTCTTGATTAGTATCGGAAATTATATTTTCACAAATAAATTCCTTGGCAGGTTTCTCGCACATATTACTGTAGTTTAGGCATCTCTTCTCCATATAATAAAAAAATTTGAAGATAGCTAGACCAAATATTATACTACAGAAAACACTATTATCATAGAGTAAGATATCGTATAGATATGTTGATGTACGATCATGATTACGTAGATGATTGACGATAATGATTTATGATTTTATAATAACTTTGAATATTGTACTCTCAAACATGGATAATGACTTCCTTCCAATTTAGAATCTAGATGCAAGATGAACGTAAGCTGCACTTCGGAACATTTTTGTCGAAATTCATGAGCTAAAGATTTGCAGGTTGGTGAGTCAATAACAATTATGGGTCGCCAATTCTTCTTAATCGATTGCAATTATTCCACAAGGAAATTCTACCAGGACAAACTTGGGATTGAGCAACCTCCAGGAACCATGCAACATCCACAGCGTCAGTTGCCAACATCCTTCCCAAGACGGTCGAAAGGTGGGATTGGATTTGAAATTTGACTGCAGCCTTTTTATCATCAATTACCATCCAGAAACGGAACTTGTGACATTGTGAAAAATACAAATTGAAAGCAATAAGTAGTTAGTTCAAAATTACGGAGAGTAGATTTTTTGAGAATTTCGAAGTATTCGTCTTTTTATTTGAGAAAGATTTCTCATTTCAGACACAATGTTGCAAACCGTAAAACCCAAAATTACCGTTGTGTATTTCAACAAGCATAAAAAATCACCATTTGTAAAAAATCTAAATATAGAGAAATCCTTTGTGAGCGATACTGGATTCTGACAAGTAATTTTTTTCTAGGTGAACCATTTTCCAAGAGGGATCCTGATGAAACAAAGAAGAAGGATGCTGTTATTAGACAGCTGCTTAATCTGACTACAAAATTCAGATATAAGCTGAAAATGGATGCTGTTCATCCTGAAGATCAAGACCGCCAGTTCATTCTTGAATACAATTTGGGAGAGAAAACTATGGCTATCAGTGAGATTGAAACGAGAAACTGCGGAAGAACTGGTGGACCATTTTTGTCTCCTTCGATGGTAAAAAAACCAGGTACAGACAACATGTCTAGAAATATTTAATGTATTATTATTTAACCAACTGCATTTAGTTTCTAGAATAAGAGATATTATGTTCATTTCTATTTTAAACTAATTCCTCTACTTTTACCAGATTCCACCGAGGATGATCCAAGCTATTATACCGAACAGGACTTTTATATTGGTGCAAAGATCAGCGTTTTCAATCATCATTTCATCATCACGGAAGCCGATCTCGTAGTGTGGAATTACATAAAGGATCATCCTGACGATTTTAATGAGCAACTACGAAACAATATGAAGGAACACTTTTCGAAGCTTGAAAAGGATGAGATGCAAGATTTATCTAAAAATCTATCTACGGAATTAGACGTAAAAGGTACATTGCATAACTGAGGTTGATATTTGGATTAAACTTTTTAACTGGAGAAAAAATAATGTTTTTTATATTACAGGTAGAGATGGAGAAGAGACTAAGGCAACAGCTGTTTGAAACTACATCAACGCCAGCTGGAAGGAACTATCAATAGGGATTTTAACGAAATATTATGAAAGCAATTTTCCTAACTATTTTCTTAGCCTAAAAGGAATGTTTCAAAATTAGTCGAACTCCTTTGGTAACCAACTACTTTTACTGGTTTACAAATAATAATAAATATTTTTAGGAGTCACATGGTTGTTTTTGTGTAATGATATTTCAACCCTTTACTAATAGAACAAATCGGATTACAATGTCTCGATAAACTAAAGTCAATCAAATACGACGCTTTACAAAGAAAAATGCAGTCGTACATGATCACAATTAATTTTATTAACGTACGAAGCAAATCAGTGTACTTTTCTGTAGAAATACATTAATAAGGAAACATCTTCCAGCTCAACCCTAGGGTTGCCATCCTGAAATTTGATCTCTTAGCAATCTCTCTGTTACACTCTCATTGTCAAATTGGATCGCTGTCAATTGCAGAAATTCTTGTTGCATCATTAACGTTCATATAAAACCCACGACTGCCGTTTGCAAATGAAATTTATTGTCCATAATAACACAATTCTTAAATGATGCATTGACTTTTGAAATGGCATAAACGTAATTGAACATTGATATATTACACACCTGCTACAATGCAACACGCAAGCTTTACTTCTGCCCAGGATTTGGGCAAAACTGCTCTTTCGTGACGAAAATCAAGACCTATTCAACACCATTCGAAACATACCTTCAGTAAAATAGTTAGATGGTGAAAATAGTTATCTCATGCAGAAATAATGACGCATGTCTATAATAAGATAAATGTAGGTGTGTTAATCTTATTGAATAATCAAGATAATTATATAAATTTAGCATAACTTTGAGTGAGCTTCATTGTTATGAAGGTTTGAAATAAAAAGAAAGGTTTTTCAAAGTGTGTTATTTTTCATTTTTGAAAAAACTATTATTTACCTAAATTTGAAGAGTTACTTATTTATTTTAGTTTCATCTCGCAACATAAGAAATTGTTTATCTACATTTTTTGATCTCGTGAATTGATCAAATTTATATCCAATACATTTTCTTGAACACGAGTTATTTGTTAACACAGTTTTATTAATCCAATAAGTAGTACATCTATATATACCATTTTCTGATATTACGGTATCAGAAATGGCTCAGAGTTTTCGCAGCTTCAACGAGTTAAAGCGAAAATGATCAATTTTAGCTAAAATTTAATAAAAAACTGAGTATTTCGATTTTTTGCCTCTCCTATCTTAAATAAACTTTTTGAAAATACATAAAATTATTTATTAGTAAATTGTTAGGCATGTTGCTATTGATTTTTAGGATATATAAAAGCGGGAGGGAAATTGTTAATTCCCTCCTACTTTTCAGGGAGGGAAATTGAGTTTCCTCGTGCACTTGTTGTGAAAAAAATATCGTTCGCAACACGGCGGGAAAAGCGATTCCCGACTCGTTCCTACAATACTAACAGTAATATACTGTTCATTTTCTTCCAATGAAACTTTAAACGTGATAAAAAACGAGATCAAAAAACATATCCTCATCCAGATACCTGTTTTCACCATCCACCTTTCTCGAATGTTTTCACGTGACTGTATAAAAAAATGTAAAACGAGTCTGACTATTCCGACCAACGACGTCCCTCCCGTTGCATTGCCCGTCGTCAATCGAGACACTACGTCATCGAACATGATATTTACAATTACAAAACTCCTGCTTCGTAGTACTCGAAAACTCAACGCAAAGCAAACGCGGAAACATGTGGAGCCGCAGCGACCTCTACTCGCGCCCCCTAGAGGCTTTTCATCGAAACCAGCCCTATCCGACTCTCGTTTCAGCAATCTTCGTCTAAAATGTCCTAGTTGGCGCTATGAGCAACAGAATCTTTCAAACGGACTTCCTCGTTCAACAGATCAATCAAATTTATTGTCAAATTTACCATATTCAAATGATACGTTACACAACGATTTTTCTTCAATTATTTATTCCTTGTGTTCTTTGCATCAGCTATAATTCAACATTCCCAGTTATGCACCGTTCTCAAATTTTTCATCAACAAAAAGGCACTGCCCAGTAACAGAAAACTGATTGACCAGATTTCCGAATCTTTCACCAATTTAGTTTTCAAAAAGAACATCTTTGAATTTATATTGGATGTTTTGCTGCCAGTTAAAGCTACTATTTATTTATTAACTTAGCTCGATTCCGAATTTTCTGAATCGCCCATTAGAAAATTTTATAATTGAGTTAAAAAATCTCTTCTGCTCCTAAATTCCTGAATACGGAAATTTCATGTTTCGTATTTCCTGATGATTCCGAACAATGGACATTGAAACTAGGCATCCGCAGATGCAGAATGAATGAAAAAAGGACAAATTTCATATTGGACTATATTCAACAAATACATTAGCAAATATGGCTCAATGACTTTTCAGTTACTGGGTGAAGCCGGATAGGCATGGTTTCCGCCGAAATCGCTCAAAAGAAAGGCATAGCCACGTCCTTGGGTGTACTTAATATTTATTCCTGTATAAGTAGCTGACAAAATGGCGATACAAAGAAATCACTGGTCGTGCTCCAACCTGGACAATCCATGCTCACTGACGGAACATACAGGAACCGCGACAAAAGAACGGTAATAAACAATACAATGATCATCGTAAATGTACAATTCCGGGCTAAACCGTAGTTGACGGCCAGAAATAATGTTGCCTGCGGATGGCAGGTTACGGTTCACAGGCGAGTGACTTTGGGCAAAAACGACTGTATCTGTCGATCGAGTTTAACAAAAGAAATTACGTAGCAAATTTAATATCAAATGAGTGGCTTTACTATTATCAGGTAGATTATCATATCTGGAACAAAATTGTCAAATTTTGTTTATTATTCCAGCATTCAATAAGATTGATGAAACTTGAGTTTTATTAACTTTTTATTATTTGCAATGCAATTTTGTTCATTTTATTGCATATTACAATACGAACCCAATCAGAAAAATTTTGTAATATTTGCGCAGTATTTAAATCAATCATATTTACTAAATATAATCAAATACAAGTCAAATGGAGCATTAGACAATATTTGTGCAAATATTGGATAACATACTTTTCTTAAAGGGAAATATTTTGCAGTTTTGTAATATTAAGACGATGTCACGCGGAGAGTTACCGACATTACAGATTTTTCGAATTATAACGTAATGAAGCAGAAGTAGAGAG
>JABFPB010002003.1:0-22148 GCA_022817645.1 Ceratoteleas bidentatus
CATGAAAGTGTTACTTAAATCATTTAAGTAACACTTTAAAGTTAAATGGCGGTCGTTTTGGAAGTCTCACACCACGCTGGCGTAACGCTTTAGTAACTTTCCAGTTATAAAAACGGTTTCGTTCCGGAACCATTTTGGGATTTAGTGCTCGCTGGGTAAGCATACTTCCAGGTGGCGGCTCGATCGCCTCCACGTGGATTCAACGTGGACATTTGTTACTCGCTATGGAAAAATGTTTCTCGCTCAGTTTCCAAGACGAAACATTTTTTAAATAATTGGGTTGTGTCAACCGAGACATCGTAATGCATCGACATGTCACCTTAATTACCAAATCGACCGTCCACTTCGCGCGATAGTTATAGTAATTGATTATTTCAGAGTCGCAATGTTCACGGAGATGTCGGCGTGTGCATTAGTAATGGTTAATTATAATCGTCACGTGGTCACAACTTATTCGGAATGATCGTCGGCGTGGAATAATGCATGAGATGGAATATTTAATTACGATCGCAATGTGGATGTTGTTTGTTTATTATTGACTTAGCTACATTAATAAAATTAATTAAAACGATCGCGAGCGATGTACCTCGCGAGTGAAATGCCTCAAATTGAAATTATAGCGGCATGCTCTGTCATCAATTCCCAGTGTGGCAATTTGCAAAACATTTAATATAGTCACGCGACCAATCTATCTCAAGATTTCCTCGTCGCGAAAACGCAACTTGCTTTACATAACCGAAAAATGGGGTTTCCCGACTCCACCCAGAAAAAGTTATTAGAAAAGGTAATTAAGAGAGATGAAAAGCTACGGATTTGAATATTTGAATCGCTTTTTATTGTTTGTAATCAAGGTTTATAAATATTCAAATTAAGGGATTCAGAATAATTAAACAGTAATAACTAAAGCTTTGTGAAATGAGCTTATCATTTTTTTTTTATTGAGTGTTCATAGTTTGGTAAGAGTAATGTGGAGCAACTCAAGGTATTTCTATCTTTAAATCGTATAATTTGAGATAGTACTATAGATTTATTATAATTCAGAACAAAGTTTTTGATTGAGCTTCAAATTATTAAAAAAGTGCAGTTCTGTCACTCAAACGTTGGAAGATAAACGTATATATAAATTAAATATTTTTGCTTTGTAAATTATCCGTTTTCGAACTAAAAATTAAGTGTCCCTGCGATAGAAAGCGCCGCAATTTATTTTACTTTAAGTATATATTTTACTTTAAGTAAAGTGCTGGCTAAACAACATTATGTTAATATAAAATGACGTTAATGCAAAACATAAATATTAAATTATTCAGCAATTAAACATGAATAATGCAAATGCACCAATAGTTTAAATTGTATTCGATTATGCTCAATTTAATTTTTGATTGGTTGTAATCGATTGTTTTAATATACCGATATTTTGCCTGTTAAAAATAAGTATCATTAACCATTTGATGGATACTCATGGATTTACAATCAGGGATGGGCATTATTTGATCAGTAAAATGTCCGATCTTCCGAACCCGAGGATCGGGAGATCGGTCAAGAGTCCGATCTTCCGAGACACTTGACCAAACAATAAGAAATCCAAAACAAATTATAAAAAATGTTTTAAAAAATTAATAAAAAATCCCCAAAAAAGTAAAAAATTTAACAAAAATCCAAAAAATTCAAAAAAATTCAGAACAAATCCAAAAATTAAATAAAAAAAATGTTAAAAAAATGCAAAAACGTGTTTTTACACGTTTCGGGGCGATTCGACATATTTCGGCGTCTTTCCTTGTCACCTTTTCCGGAATTTGTTTGACTTATTTTGAATTAAATTTTTTTAGTTTAGAATTATATTTTTTAATATTTTATTTGGTGAAACGGTGGCTGGTGGCGAGGGCTAAGGGGCTAAAGGGGCCGAGGGCAACAACAATATTTTAATTAGTTTATTTTAGTCTAAAAAAACTGTTTTTCTTTTATTAATCGGGGGTTATCCCCCTAACCCCCCGCGAGGGTTCCGCCCCTGGACCCCGCCGTGGCTCCCTCGCTCCCATAGGTTCCTGCGACAGTTTATGCCCTCGTGAGAAAAATTTGTCTGCTACACGGGAGGGGGCGACATCACTCCCTCCCTATTTGCAAAATATACTTACTTTGAAACAATTTCTTTCAGGCACGACCTCAAATTTCGCATAGACCAACTTAAGTTGTAAACAAACCTAACAAGGACATTGTTTAATCAATTAAACATAATGAAGTTTCATAAGCGCCTTGTTTTTGAACCCTTTATTATATAGCATTCGCCATAGATAACATTCTTAATTCGAAATTTACATCGGTTAGTCGATTATACATAGAATTCATCGTAGCGTAAATAAATATGCGCTCTACTGCCGCTGATGACGGAGTCGGTGTATTATATTATAACTTTTGCTTAATTAAAGGGTAATCATTCAACATTTGAAGGTTCTGTCGTGGATTCTTGTGAAATGTCGACATTAGATCATCAGTATTATTAAATTCCGTCTATTTTTCCGGGATTTCAAAATCTAAAAGATCATTCGAATCATGTACATTTTCTTGTGGTCTATCAAGTTATATTAATAAAATCACTGAACCACGGCCGGGTCCAGGGGCGGAACCCTCGCGGGGGTTAGGGGGCAAAACCCCCCGCTTAAAAAACAAAAACATTTTTTAAGTAAAACAAATCAATTAAAACATTGTTGTTGTCCTCGGCCTCCTTAGCCTCTTAGCCCTCGCTATCAGCCACCGCCCCCGAGTCAAATACCAGAAAATGTAATTTTAACCTAAAAAAAATTAATTCAAAATGATTAAAAAAATTAAAAAATTTTCTAAAATGGGAAGGGGGCAAGGAAAGACGCTAAAACATGTCAAAAGCTTCGATTAAAAAAACTTTTTGTTTTTTGGGATTTTGTTTGAATTTTTCTTGATTAAAATTTTTTTTTTTATTCTTTCCCGTTCAAATGTCTCGGGATCGTAAGCTCGGATATTTGACCAATCTTCCGATCTTCGGGATCGGAAGATCGGACAAATGTCCGATCTTCCGATCCTCGGGATCGAAAGATCGGACGCTTGACCGATCTTCCGATCCTCGAATACGATCGAACGGGATCAAGTTCCGTGTTTTCCTGAGTTTTGCCCATCTCTGTTTACAATGAAAATCCCGCAAATACTACTCAAAAATCATAAAATTATATTAGAGCTCGAAATCCCCTTATTATACGGGTACCCGGGTAATACGGGTATCGATATTATTTAAACAATTATTTTACTTTTTTTGTATTTAATGACTCTTCTAGATTATATGAGATCTAAGGGTTTGAATGGCGGAAAAATTAACACATTTAGTAGGTGTACATATACGAAATAACGAAATTATCATTCGGTTCTAACCCGTATTACCCGTATTACCCGCATTATTCCGAGCACTAAATTATATTCTATTCGTTACAAAGTTTCGAACTCTCGCACCAAAGTGTCTAAAAAGATCTTTCAAAGTGAAAAGAATATTCTCGGTGAATGTTCATCGAAAAACCGCCAATCATCGATTTTTTGCCAAAAATGTATTGTGTAGAAATCGAATATTTTTGCACAGCCTTGTAATATTTTGAAACGTGTAGTTCAAAGTCATGCACTCTTAAAAAAGTTTGCTTGATGCAACCAGAAAACAACTGTTTCAAGCTGGTTTCCAGGTTTAATTTTTGGCTAAGATTTTATCAGGTTGTCCCAGGCATTTTCAGTTTGAGAACATTCGAAAAGCTTGAGTCAATCTGTTTTAAGGTATTCAGTCATCGTTTAAAAGTGATGGTAATATCTTCGCAAGTTTTCTCAACCCTTTCATAACTTAGAACTTCAACAATAGCAGTATTTTAGATGAAGCTGGATATTTTTAGAGTGGATTTGTGAAAATCAATCAGAAAATAGTTTATCTAACAATATCTCAAACACTTTTTTTTGTAATTCTTAACGTCAAACAGTCTCAATTGTGCCAAATACAATCGACGATGTCTAGTTTTTTGCATAAGTATTAGGTACTTCGTTTTTCGTCGCAATAGAATTAAACTTCGTAATCAATGCCAGCCCTCTTTCGGCACAGTCGTTAACCACTTGTAGAGATGATAGCAGCTTGATAAAAACGAAGAACAAAAACAGTATCTATTACAAGTTGTTAAAAAACATCAGCTCAAATACCCCGCAGCAACGAAGTCTAGACTTTCGTTTCGGAAATAGGAATTTAAAAACTTTAATTTAAATACATAAATTTAAAAAGTCTAAATAGAATGATTTAAGTCCCTAAATCACAATTCTTGAATGTACGACAAATAAAATGTTCGATTTCCTTGGAAAATGGAAAATTTTGAATAATTTTCAAATTGCGAAAATTTGTATAACAATGTCATACTCTCCAATGTCTAAGGAATTATTGAAATATAAAAAAAGTGCTGCAAATTTCGCAGTAGCTATGTCATAATTGAGACAAATGTGAAAATGAAGTAGTTTTCGATGATTTTTGTACTCAAAATAGCCATTTCTTCTCAATGAAATAATGGATAATGCGGTTTCAGTGCTAAGAATGTTCAATTATAAGGTTCTCGATTACAGGGGATACTTATTTCGAAAAAACTTTTTATTACGGAAAAACGATACGTTTTGCTAACATATTTTCTGCTTTCGCGACCTCTAAATATTGTCCGATTTCGATGAAAAAAAAACATTGAGTTTCTTAAGGGCTATCGACAACAATCCTCGATGAAGAGCTCAATCCGCGAACTTTTTTTTTGGACCACCCTAATAAGTATTCATATTTAGTGCAGAAAAAAATCATTGGACAGATTGTTGAAAATAATTTACAACATCCCTAGTGTTTATGCATACATTCCGAATATACTTTTATACAAAATATATTTCCGATATATTTTCAATAAATTCCCAATATATTCCTAATATATTCCCAGTGTATTCCCAATCTGTGCAGTGTATTTGGAATGTACTTCTCTTTTTACTAGGGGTATTCTATTAGTAAAGAAATAGGAAAAAAACACTATTTTAGGCCACTTTTTAATTTCATTTCATAAAGGCTATAACAATTTATTCACATCATAAAAAAATTGGTTGAAAATTGGCCAACTTGATATAAATTATCCCAAATGATATTAACAAATAAATTTTCAATCATTATTTTTATTTAATTTTATTTTTTACGTTTAATTTGGCTTTCTGTGGATCTTGAGTTATTCGTAAACAAAATTTAAAATAACCATTTCATTTTTGATCATTTTGGTGGATAAAGGAGTGTAAAGCTAATAATAATTTCTACCTTACCTGACTTACGACTTTATTGATTTTTGGAGAAAACCTTAGTTTTTTTACAAATAGAAGAATGAAAAAAAATTGTAAAATGAAATTTTGCGTCCTAGGGCCATTTTCCGCCCGAGTATTTTTCGCCATAAAGGGCGGAAAAAAACCACTTTGTACCTGATATACAGACACGAAAAAGTTCATTTTCATCACTCGGGGAGGAAAATCCCACATCTCCGCCCTGACTGGCGGAAATGCGGGCTTCCCTCGCCCTCGTAATGAAAAACATCGTTAGTGGCGAAATGTACTATTTTTGTTGAGGTTGGATAAAACGACATATTCAACACGGGACATTTTTATGTGACATTTTTATGACCAAGGTATATGTTTCAAAATGGGTATTGTCATCGTTTTCATCTATAAATTACGTAGAAATGTTACAATTTTGATGAAAAAAATCTACCACAATCAAGACAATCTACCACAATTAGGACACGATGAGGATCTCATGTTCTCGGCGTTCTAAGTCTAGTATCCTAATCACTCGACAGTCAAAGGCCGTCAATCTTTCACTGTAACTGTCGCATTGAAAATATGAGATATAACAAGTCAGGTTCTTTATCACTGATATTTTCAATACAATAATTATCGAAAGACATGGTAGAGTGGTTAGGATACTAGATTTAGAACTCCGAGGACTCCAGATTAGGTCTTAATAGCGTGGATGATTTTTTCTCCCAAATGTTAACGTTTATTTTCTGTAACTTAAAATTTGGGAGAAAAAAAATCGTCGACGTTATGGTTAATTTGTATTTAATATTTTTATGTGGGAGCTATGTATTTCATGGGGGTATCGATACTGTTTTTACTAGGATTGCTAATTGAACATTTGTCTGTTCATACATTTGTTGTTGTCATTTAAAAAATTCTGAATATATAAAAAAATTTCGTCAATTTATCCACTGTAATGAAAAAATTGCATCTGAACTGATCAAAGTTTGAACAGTTAAAATGCACTTATTTCATTATAATGGATAAATTGACGAATTTTTAAAAATATATTTCATATTTGTTAAGAACTCAGAAAGCTGTTAAATTGATTACTTTTATTATACACAGAAAATTTTTTAAGTGACAGCAACAAATGTATAAACAGTCAAAAGTTCAATTAGCAAGTACCTAGTTTATATCCTATATACGTATCTTAGACTTAAAAACGGTGACGATACTCCCTTGAAACATATAGCCCCACACACAAATATTGCATACAAATTAACCATCTCGCACGGAAGAAAATGTATTCGCAAAATATATGTAAAAATATATACGAATATATTTTTCATATATTCATACAATATAAATGAATAAATACATTCATAAATATATAATTAAGTATATGCAAAATATAATTTTACATATATTTGATATATGTAAGAAATATACGCAATAAACTATACAAACATATATAAACATTATATTTTTAGGGTAAAAAGTTATGTATTTGCAAATATATTTTGTGAATATATTTTGTGAATAAATTTTTTTCCGAACGGGATGTTGAATATGTCTTTATACGTCTTAATACGTATTATTCCCACAACAATTTTCCAACATATTTCAATTCCCCATTTCTAATATAGTCTGTCCTAACACCAACAAATCTGATCCACTGCTATAATTAATACAAAACATTAAATAATTTTCGATTGACTTTTCGAAAATTTTTCGATTCATTATCCCATCGAGGTAAATTGTCCAAATTCAAAAACTCCACTTGCTCCAGAATCTCTGACCGCCAAGTAACAATACAGCGTCGTCATATTACGGTTATGTTCAGATTTGTCAGGAGCAAAACTCGATTGACTTTTCGAAAATTTTTCGATTCATCATCCCATCGAGGTAAATTGTCCAAATTCAAAAAATTTGGACAATTTACCAAATTTTTACGGGAATATGTCAAAAGGCGTAATTATGCGAACTTCTGCGCAATTATTTTTACCAGGGTACACTTAATGCTAAAAACTAAAGTCGGTAACGTAGAAACCAAAATTGCTTTGCCCTTCTCCAAAACGTCTATAATATATTCCAGCAAAGAATTAGCCCTAGCCCCTTTTCCTAGCGCCTCCCTCCGTTGACAATAGTTCGTCGCGATCCTCGCGCGACTGCATCCGCCGCGTTAATATATAATTACACGTGTGTGCGGCTACGTACGCGTCTGAAAACGGTGGATGTTTTCAACCCGGTTCTCGCTATCTGGTCACGGCCGAGACGTCCTCAACCTTGACCCAAATATGGGGCTAACAGGGAATTAGGCAAATGGGGAGAAAACCGTCAGAGTGGGCTGTACGCGTTTACACACACAGCCCCGTGGAAGGATATCTACCCCCCACCCTCGATATTGATGCAGCCTGCCGGTTGACAGGAGCCCGAACGAGCTACCTGCAGCCCAGACTTGTACAAGTCGTTTCAAACGCGACCCGGCCGCTATTTCGCCACGTTATCTTTCGCGCGGCAAGGACGAATTCGCCGCCCAAATGGCAGGACGATCGCGATTAGCAGGCTCGGAAGGCCCGGGGAAGTCGCGGAACCGGCACGCAAAAAGCCCAGAAATTCGTATTATTGGAGGTCGCGAACGATGCCGCGGATAAAGGGCGGCCTCGGCGCGCGACGTTTCTTTTGCGTTTTCGGTGGAACCGAGATTTCGGGCCGGGATAATTCGCGACGGACGACGGGAGACGCCTCGAAATGGGGATATTATTCTAATGGGGCAAAGGCTGTTGCTGGGGTGGCGGAGGGGGTTTAGAAATGGAATGTAGGGTGAGAGAAAAGTGAGCGGGGAAATTAGTTTTGGGAGATTTGGATTTTCGATAGGAAATTTATCGAAAGAATGAGAAAATTAATTTGTGGACGAAGATAGATTGGGAAATTTTGTTGGGTGATTGAGAGAAGAGAGGTAGATGTAAAGCTACGCATTTGCAGTGGTAGAATTCGTTGAGTTTAATGTTGTTTAAACGAGCAGTTGGATTTAATAGAGAACTGGGAGAAATTGAGAATAAATTAATTAAAGAATTGGTAGTGTTTTGGTGATTTTTGCACTGAGAAAATTCCTTGTGAAATCACGCCGACAGTCGGTGGTAATTTGGGACGTTAGTGTCGTTAAGTTACACTTGTAGCCAGAAACCAAACTTTCTGAACGTTACCGATGTGACAAATGAAGGTAATAATTAAAGTGAAAAGATTGCTTCAAAGCCAATTTATACATTTGTTGAATGTACAATTATATTAATATGAACCATCAGTTTTACATTAATTATTATTATAAAAATTTTATAATTTAAAAAATTATAAAATAATAATACCTGTAGGTTGAACTGTGTTCTTTCACGTTGCATGATTTAAAACTACTGTCAATTTACATGATTTAGAACTACTGTCATTTGGGTTATTTTACGCTTACGCGTAAAATGACACGAATTTCGTAATAATAATTTCGTAACTAAGTTTATTAGATATTATACCAAAAAGGGTAAAATTACACCAGATTTATCGTGAAACATTCTTTACATCTAGAGGTGTGATTTTACGACATTAATTGTGTTAAAGTTCTATAATTTTATACGGTTTTTTCTCAAGGTACGTCGTGTGCTCAATGGTTTAGTAAAATTTAGTACAATATTTTTCTACATATAAAAGTTACGAAATATACGTACGCTTTACGCTTTAATTATATCGTAAAATGTACGAAGAATTCATATTTTCTACGATACATCTCGAAATAATGACATTTTCGAATTTTTTTGTTTTTTACACGAATTAGTTTTCTCAGTGCAGATTTTAAGTTTGATAATTAAAATGTGAAATTCAGATTACTGTATTAAATATTAAAAATTCTGAGTTGGGAAATAAAGTGTTTTTAACTTTCTATTAGAAAATGGCAGTATTCACGATTTTATCCAATCGGGAAATCATTTCTGTAATATAAATATAAACTCCGAAAAAAATCTGGAACATCTCTAAAAATCTGTGAAAGCTTCTTACAATACCTGAAAAACATTCTTAACATATCTGATCAGTTATTGATCAGACAATTATCCTTAAGTTAAAATGAAATTATCTGTGATGGACTGTGAAAGTAATTGTATGATGAAGATTGTTTCAGAGTGAAGGGTTAAATTAAAGGGATGCATGGAAATGTAGAGGAGTATTTTTGATCTTGTTTATAATTAGAGAAGTTTAATAGTAATGGGAGTACTTCGAGCTCAGATCATAAAAAGGGATCATGGTGCTAAAGGATGTTTCTTTAGAGTTTACGTGGTCTTATATTTTACGATGTTAATGAACTTTCATTGGATTATCACTTCAATAAAAATATAAAAAATTGTGTCACAATTACCCTAGTTAAATCTATATGTTACAGTGTCGTTCATATTCGGAAAAGGAAACATTAAAAGTGTGTTTTATGACTTTTCGAATACTGTTGGAGTATATTAAAAATTTTATGACATTTCTTATGTTTTAAGATCAATAAATGGATACTTAAAATTAATCAGTTATTTTCCGTAAAAATCTTATGCAAAAGTATTACTAAATTACATTTCATATTCTCGTGTTAACATTAACGCGTTTCCTGTAATTACCTACAGGAAATAATCTAATGACATTTTAATAAATGACGTCATTTTAAAGTTATTAATTTAAAATCAAATTATTTATTTCGAAAAATATTATATAATTATATATGTATTATATTATTTATTCTCCGGAATTGTTTGAATTTTTTAAATTAATTGTTTATTACAAAAAACTTAAAATGGTTGAAGAATTGAACCCTCGTCCCTTGGAACACGGAGCGTGAACTTTACCCTACGACGCTTTGTCCACATCGGTCACTTTTGTTTCACTTTTTTGTCTTAAAGTCTCGAATAAATCTCTTAAAAAAGGGAGTCAACCTTGACTTGACCTAATCTCGTCTGTCAACAATTTTCGTAAAATCTTTTAACCAAACCTGCGCTTGATTATGCAAACATATTTACATTTCCCCACTGTTGTTTGCCGGAAAATGTTTGTGCTTTTACTTTTCACCGATGGTTCTTCGCACGTTTATTCAAAATTGCATTCTCCCGTGAAAAATTAGTTTCTCATTATACCCGGCGAATGATTGTTTATCGAGCGCGCTCTCCTGTTTCGAAATTATCGATTGCCGGCGGCTTTCGCGTGTTTCGCCCGAACGCACGGGAAAAGTCCGGGCGTAACGGCGATCGTTCAAAAAGTCATAACTAAATGTAAATTCACGACACGAATGTGTATCCCGAATGTAATACGAAGTCGTTCTGCAGATATTACTTCCCATTAGAGCGAAAAACTTTTCCGACGCATTTATCTTCTTTAGCGTAAATTATGTCGCCGGATAATGATAAGGGAGCCGCGCTGGAACAACGCCGCGTGTTAACCTTATAAACGGAACTCGATTCGCATCTTTCGCGCGAGAGATTAACATTTCTAATTCCGAGTTGGATTACGCGCTGATTCAAACGTACTTTCGCTCTGATTAGTCGCAAATTGGGCGACAGTTTGTAATCGTACTTTTGCGAGCGAATGCAGTCCCATATTCTCGAGTCACTACAAAAATAATTGTTTACGTTTAAAAAACGATATCGTTTTCTAAAAGGGTGTAGTAAGATATTAGCAATTTACACATACAATTTCTTTCAACTATATTCACTTAAACAATTTCCTTTCAACCATTTATGAATGCTTTTAATTCGATCTCCAAACATAATACAACAATTTTTCTGTACCACGAACATTGGTCAAAAATACTTTTTGCAAAAACTCTTTTCGAAAAACAAAGTCGAAACTGTCGGTTTTTTCGGTGGAATATCCACGGCGGCAAGTCCAATTTCGCGAAATTTACGAGGGTCGTAAGGCAGCGTTACGTTTGGGCGAAGTCACAATTCGGATTCAATTTCGGATTTGCTGTAAAATTTGTATTTCATGGCACTTTGCGCAACAAATTGCGCGCAGACCGGATCAGCTCGTGCGAATATAACGTCGTTGTCGCGAATTTGTCGCGGCGCGGGCGAGGCGTTTATTTATTTTTCGGCAATTAACTTCGTGTCTCAGGGCTAAGCTCGTCGGATCGCGAGATTGAGGTATTAAACCTGCACATCTCGCTGAGCGTTTGGATTGTTGTTTATTAAGGCTGCGGCTTTGATTTAATGCAAATGTAATGCCGACAAAAGTAAATGAACGTTCGCGTCGGCTGAAATAATGGTCAAACGTTTCGCGTTTGATTTATGTGTAATCGAATTGTGGTTGACATTCGGTTGAGGCGCGATGAGATGTGGATACATTCGCAGCGAAACAAAATTGCATCGTTCGTGATCTTGTTCGAGGAAAACTGTCCGTTACAATTTTAGCATCGAGTTGAAATTCGCGTGGGCAGCGAAAACTTTGAGAAATTTTCGCGAAAATTATTATGCTTTTTCTCGGTTCATTCAGTGCACGAGTCTTTTGAAATCTCGCGGAATATCTCAATTACCGGACGGATAAGAATGAAAAAATTGTACTCGGTCAAAGAGATGTTTTGAGTTTGAAATTAATATTCGGTCTATTTTAGATTCGCGTCGAGTAAGTGGTGGGTGGAAAATGCACACTTCTGCGTAAAAAGTAGCAACAAATATTGAAATTTAAAGTAGCCCTGAAATTTGGAATTTATTTAATGCTCGATGAAACTCGGCCTCGAAATTAATTTAATTCACTTTGTGCCGGCGCTAAGCCGTATTCGAAATTAACTTTTTGTTCTTCCCATTTTCTCGTCGCCTCGATGCAGTGTGTCTATGTCGGTGTTTAAGATAACTCCATAAACTTTTACAGCGAGTAGTGCGGCGCGGAATTATATCGCGATAACCGTTAAAACATAGAATAATGCCGCGACAACTTCGTCGAATGTTAAAATTAAAGTTCCAAATTTGTAATACTTTTGGACATTTGAAAGCGGTTTGACGATGTCGACTTTTGACACATTTTTTGTTTCGAATGATTGATCGAAAAAATGCTAACCGAACGAAAATATTCGAAATCCGCCTCCCCAGTGAACGCTATGAAAAATTCTCTTTGCTCCGCGAAAAAGCACATCAAACTCGTTTACGTATGTTTTATGTTCGTATGTATTTAGTGTATCGGTTTATCGATTAACGGTTACGCGAGTTTGACTAATAAATATCTCAGATACATTTTGCACATTACATTTGCGCCGCCGTAAAATTTCACTCGCCATTTGTTCCGTAACCGCGATGCAGCCGGAGCTTTATCAACTTGCGCAAATAGTTGGCCGACATTTTTTGCCGCAGTTTTTCCCTTTTGCCCGTACGAACGATTTTTAATGAAATTACGAAACTCAAGACTTATCGTGCAACTTATTCAAATTGCATCGAATTAAGATTACGAATTCCACCGAGCCGCCGAATGGCTTTGCGAATGCCAATTTTTTCCCACGAACCATGCGATTAATGTTTCAAGTTACGGAAGCATATCTATATTTCAGCATTTCTCAAGAACGCTAGTTTTTGCACGTTTTCTTAATTGGTTCGAAAGAAATATCTGCGACAAAGTTAATCAAAGTTCAATTCGAATCATCCGAACTCGAGGATGTGTGTCAGAGATTCAACAATAATGAGAGACTCTTAAAGTTGTGTTACTTAAATAGTATATTACGCAACTAAGGCTTTTCCGCCGTGTTGCGTACGATATTTTTCACAAGTGCACGGGAAACACAATTTCCCTCCCTGAAAAATGGGAGGGAATAGGCCATTTCCCTCCCGGTTTTTAGGGTGTGGTGAAAACGTTATTGAGACTTCTTTCTTGAGTCGTGAAATAAGAAGTATTTCGTTTCGAAATAATGAGAGATCCATTCATTCTATCTCGGGAATAGAAAAAAACTGAACTTTTTATTACGATTTGGAAAAGGTTCTGCTGTCTTAAATGTTTTCTTAAAACACGATTTGTGCGTCTGAAATTATAAAAAGAAATATGAAAATTTTTAAGAAATTAAATTTAAATTGTGTGTGCTTTTACAAATATTTATTAGGAATTATTTTCAAAGTACTCACTTAAACATTATCGATCCATTTGAAATGGAAATAATGTGTGAATTTGCCACAAGACACAACGTATAACCTAGCAAAATGAGTAACTTATCAAATTATTTTTTCGAAAACTTCTTGGTCATTTTTCCGAATGCAAGCCATATTTGAAGTTATTTACATTTATTTCGTACATCGAAGGAACTTGCTTATTGAACCACTTAAGATGTTTCATGTCTCAAAATAAGATACTAAGGACAATTTCCATTTATGATCCGCAAATGTGATTTCCATACACGATTTCCATACACAATCTACGTTCAACATCCCTGGTAGAAATAAAATCTCTGAAAATCTCTGAAAACATCTAAAAATCCTTGAATACCTCTAATAATCTCTGAAAATTTCTGAAAAAATCTCTGAAAATCTCTGAAAATTGGAACTGTCAGAGTTTTTCAGAGAAAAGTCTGAAAATCCTCTGAAAAATTCTGAAAAACTTATAAGTCCCAATTTTTTCAGAATTTTTCAGACATTTTCAGACTGTTCTCTGAAAATCTCTAAAAAAAACTCTGACTGTTCCAATTTTGAGAAGTTTTCAGAGGTTTCTAGATATTTTCTGAGGTTTTAAGAGATTTTCAGATGCTTTCACAGAATTTTTCCGAGATTTTTCGAGATTTTCGGAGATTTTATTTCTACAAGTGATATGTTACATTTTAATACACAACCTACCATCATTCTTTTGCAGTTTGATTGATAAGTTACAGCGAATTGACAAATTCCGTTCGTCAGTTCGTACGTCAAAAGTCGTTCATCAATTCGATCGATTTACAGTCGACTGCATTTTAACGCTTAAGCAAACAACAGACAATTGGGTGTCTCCTGTAACGAGCAAGTTGCTCCCGCAGAGTCCGCCGGCACCTATTAAAAGCTCGGCTCTGTCGAATAAGTTATGACTCCGATTACAAATGCGCGAGTTAGTTACGCTCTCGTAAAGCGAGATTTGATTGTCCCAAATGCGCCGGAATGTGTTCATTTGACGTCAATTACCGGCGCGTTTTAAATCAGAATATATTCCCTCTGATACGGAAATGCGAAGGCGCGACTCGGTTTACCGTTTTTTCGACTATTGCACGTACTTTTTGTTTCCATTTCTAACGCATCCGCGAGCTTTGTTTACTCTCGCCTCGGTCTGCGGCTATAATAAAAATAATACGAAAGAACAGGCAGCAAATTCAAGTCGATGAAAATAATGCCGCTGAAGCGCAAGGCGACGGTTTCCAGATTTCCGCGAAATTGAAACGAAATCTCCGCATTTTGCCGCAGAAAAAGTGTCCTCATCGGAAGTGTAATGACGAAGCCAATCTTGCTATAGATTCGCGTTTATTCGATGTTTATTTCGCAATGGAATACTGTTATGCAATTTTCGCTCGGTTCTCGTCTCGATGTTTTTATAATTCGCGATGCAACATTCATCAGGGCGAAATCGAAACATTAGGCAACTTTGACGTTCATTCGCAATTCGGTTAAGTCCGCCGGAAAATTCAATAAACTTTACTAATTTACCGCAGATGAGCACGAATTTCGTCATGGTGCTGGTTTCGAAGGTTTCGTTGAGATATTATATGTAGGCAGCATTTATACAATACGGCTTTTCGACATTTCCCCTAAATGCATTTTGTGTAACTGTTGCGCTGCGTTTTTGACGTAGTTAGTAGTTTTAGATTTAATATGTTCAGCCAATATTTCGCTGGAAGATATTACCTCTAAAAGACTCCCTTGAAATTATTTTGTTTCAAATAAATGGATGTTTCGTTCAGAAAGAACACATTTTTGAAATCATGAATGGCTTTTCAGGTTAGTTCAAAATGGATTGAGTTAAGCCACTTAATGTAAGATCTCTCGAAAGTTGCGATTTCAAACTGAACATTCACTTACCGAACTAAATCGTAAAATCAAACAGGAAGTCTCTAACAAAACGTGTAGCAATACGTCCAATGCTTCATAAAATTTGCACTCGACAGTCGCTGCAAATTGAACTTCATCTCGATGACGAAACGCGATTCCCGCGTTAAAATTTCCAGAGGATTCCGGACTCACGCGACCTATCTCCTGCCCTATAAATACTCGTGTAATCCTAAACACTTTTTAGAAAACTTGCAATCTTTGCAAGTTTTCTAAAAAGTCCAGAATGGATACTTGCAATCTTTATTTTCCTTTGACAAACCGGAGATGCTTTACTCCGGGAAATGCAACCTTGAAATTCGCTATTGATTTATGGCGTACTTCTGAAAACAGTCATTTTTCTTGTCGTTTTAAATGGAAAAAAATGTTTTACCACTTAATTTCGCATATGGGGTTGAAATCTACTCAGATGAAAATTACTACGTGAACTATCCCAAACAACATTGAATGCGAAAGTTTTAAATTGCTATAAACAAGAATTAAAAACAGTCGAATAACAGCTTTCGACATTATTTTCATTAATATCGCAAACTGGTTATAATGAACACTTTTGTGTGGCATAGCATATTAGCATCTATTAGGTGTAATTAAGATTTATCGTTGCAATTATGTAATGATCTAAGTGAACCAGTTATAACATCAACCATCAGAAACCCGAACTTCGGAAACAGACTGGAATGTTCTCCGTATCAACTCTTCGATTTTCCAATTAAATTGATGTTAAATTAAATCCAATTGTTTAAAATAAATTAAATTGTTTTTGTTCTATTTGGTTCATCTTGCCAATTCAAATTTGTTAATTTTAACTACGGAGTGAGCGAAGTCATTACGTAGATAAAACAAATGTTGAGGAGTTAAGTACACAATTTTTTAATCTGGAAGTTTATTTAGACATTACTCCAACTTTTCCGTTCAGCAAATATTGAACATTTACATTAGCAATAATTGGAAGCTGTTAGATCCATATGAAAATATTGCCAATAATGGAACAGAAAAATTGCGAGTAAAGAAACCTAACATCAGATTTACATCGACATAACATCGTAAAACGATCACAATCAGATCTATATAATTTTCTTATCTCTTTTCATCTTTCTACCTGGAACTTAGATCCTCCTATTAACATATCTAACTCTCTCATGAATTACGATTGTTACCAAAAATTCTCCATCTCTCTAAACATTTTTATCAGCAGCTTTATCCACTCCACTCTCCAACTGCATAGATTCAGTTCTAGTCCCAATGGTCCTTTCCAAAATCAAACCGATGCTCCAAACGAGAAAGTCTATTCTTCAGGTAGGCGATGAGGAAGTCTATTCTAAAAAAATCTATGTACAATGTGTGCAAATCTTTCACCACAAGACTTCTTTTTTCCTTTCTGAACAGAAGCCTTTTCTTTCCCACAGAAAATTTCCCACAGTCCCTTCGAAAGGTCCTGCCAAATTTTCGGATTCCAAACCAAATGAAATTTCCCTATCACTCTGAAAAATATTTATTTTGCGCCAAAATTGTCAGTCTTCGCATTAGCTTCACTGAATCAAGCAAAAGAAGTTTTGAATCAAAGCAGTCAAAACTGCTCTCAAACATTATGCTTCTTCAGTAACCAATACAAAATCTTGATCTAAAACAGCCACTGTTTAGGATCACGATTTTGGATCAAGATAGTGATGTCTTATGCAACATCAGTCTCATTCTTCAAGCAGACATTTTTCACGAAGAATGCTACACTGTTTTATGACGAAACAGTACACTCTTTTGGCTCAGGAGACAGTTTTGAAGTTTTATGACAAAACAGTTCACTCTTTTGACAGTTTGCTTCATGATCTTCAATTCTTTATCAGAAGAATGTACAGTCCTATCTCTATTAAGACCCAACTTTTACTTGACTCCAACAACTCTTTTTAAGACTGAAGAAATTGGATCTTTATCCAATCGCATCCAAAATTTCGGCCCACCAAAGTCTGCTCCTAAAATATCAACTCCCGCAGCCTCCCGACCCCGTCTCAAGCCATCCGCGCGCCCCTCCGCTTCAGGCACGCGGTCTCGACCGCGTATTTATAATCCCCGTCGTCGTAGCTTGTTGCGCCCGATCTAATATGTATGGCGAGTTTGTGACGGCCTGTACAGCGAAATCCCAGGCAACGGGGATGTCTACACCCTGGCCAAAAGCCGCGCAGCCGCAAGCGCGCGTCGGCCCCTACCTCGTTTTGCGCCGTATGGCGTTCGTGCGCGCGTGGCGCAGCGCGCGCGGCTCCAGGTTGTCCCGTCCTAGGGACAACCGTCCTCAGTCTCGGTACCGACACACCACGGCCCGCGCCGACCATGCCCGAGCGCCGCGCGTAGTATGCCCGCACAGCACCACCGACTACTGGCTGACGCTTACACGGACACTCAGCTCCGGCAACAGGTGAGACGGCAGCCCGGCTGAACGCAACCAATACCACGGCTTTTCGCCGCGGAACAGGACGATTCGAGTGGCAAACTTGTTCGGATTGGTTAGCACGAGTTCGGACCGGTTCGGACCGGTCGTTTGGGAGAGGAGGCTGCAGGTTGATTGTGACAACCGGTTCGCGATTGTTCCGAAGTTCGCGATTGTTCGGAGTTTTGGGAAGTTTGAACGGGGGAAGTTCGGGTATGGGTGGTGTGGACTGGATGAGGAAGTTTGGAGATGAGTTAGAGGTTGTTGGTGCAAAGTTCGGACTTGTTTTGGATGGTTCGAAGAGGTTTGGGGAGTTTGAACTGGATGGGAAGTTGGGATTTTGGATGGGAGGTGTGGACTTGATGGGAAGTTTGGAGTTGAGTTAGAGATTGATGGTGAGAAGTTCGGGTTTGGATGGTTCGAACATGTTTGGGGTGAGGAAGTTCGGATTTGGCATGGAGAGTTAGAGTTCGATGGTGTGAAGTTTGGAATTGGTTTGGAAAGATTGTAGTTGGTAGGAAAGCTTAAACTGGTTTGGGAATTCGGTGTGAAAGTTTGGGATGGGACCTTTCGAAGGGATTATGGGAAATTGAGACTTTCATCGGGTGTTTCGACTGGTTTTGAGATAGTCTGACTGGTCGTGGTGGTTGAAAAGGGTTGTGGATGGTTCAAGGGAAATGAGAGACAGAGAGAGGAAGAGGGATGGGTAGAGTTACACCTGTTCGAGGGGAGGCGGAGTGGCGGCACGGCCACTCTTCGGAGTTCGAGCGACCTTGAACCACATTGGCGGCGTGGTGTAGGGATTGAAGAGCGGGGTGTGTTCTGGTCGGTTTCACCTGCTCGAGTTTCGGGGAGGGTCTGTTTTTGGCGAATTCGGAGTTGAAGGTCAAGTTCGGAGATGGAGATGACTTTGGCAGGGTCGTACTTGAGGAAGTAGATATCATCGAAGTGACTAATCTGTCTAATAACATTTCGTTCAATTTCAGCATCCTTGCAGCCATTTTCCGACTTTTGCTATTTAGTTTGTGGGATTTCTTCAGAGTTTAAATCATTTGACATATCTGACAATTTCACACCTGTGGGTACCTTCCCATTCGTCTTCTTTTGGAATCAATGACTGATTTCGGTGAATTGGTTAAGTCTTCACTTTTTCGAACATCTAACATGGAATGTTGAAGATGGAGAAAGGAGATTTTAGGTTTGATGTAATTTTGCGTTTTTGGCCTCGGTTTTTGATCGAAAATTTCGTTTTGGCGCGTTTGATTCGAACATTTCATCTTTTCAAGGAGGGAATTAATTCACAGCGAGGGCACTGATTGCCAGAGGACGACGGTTCCCGACGTCCGCATCGGTCTGACGCTGTGGTTGGGTTTGCTAACTTGCGGTACAAGTTTGGCGACATCTTAATCTGGGGTGCAGAGGCTGACTCGTTTATTGCGTACTGATGAATTGATGAACTGAAGTTAGAGATTGTAGAATCGCTATGATCTGAGAAATGTGCAACAGTTTCATAAAGAATCCGATCGAAACTCGACGATTTTATGGCTAACCGATAAAAGTATGTTTGGATTTTGCATTTTACGATGTGCCAGTTTTATTGTCATATCGAAACCGTTGTCAATTCGTCTGAACAATGGCAATTGGCCGTTAAATTTTTACTGAAAAGGAGAAATAATTTCTTGATCAAATATTATTTCGCAAACACCTGTTTTGTTCAAATCAATCAGTGTAGTTTACTTGCACCACGTTATAAGAATGTCGGACTGTTTAAACGTTAATTTCGAAATTTATTATAAGGGATTCGTTGACGCAAAAATACTTATTGTTTGACTTTCGCTTTTTTGAAAGCGAGTTTCAATTATGCTCGTTACTTGCTCATTCGTTGTCGAAAATGTAATATTTCCGTCGCTTGTGTTTCCTTCAATTTGTTCTGCTTTCGTATCTTCAGGCGTTCCATTTTTGCGGTGCGTTTCTGTGTTCGTTTGTATTTCGTATTGTTTATCGCGAAAATCGCGTTTTCTGAATACCAGAAAATAACCACCACACGTCGATAAAATGCGAACGAATTCTCGAGGTAAATATTGATAAAAAATTGATACGTGTTTGATTTTAAATGAGACTGTTTTTTATCACAAGTAAATCAGTTTATGAATTCTATCGATGGCATTATAATTCATGAAATGAATGTTTGATTTGCATAATATTCTTGGCAATCGATTAACGGCATTTATTTTTTAGCGGGTAAATATGATCTGAAATTGGTGAGAACGTTTGATATTCTTTGACGAAGTTAGCTTTAATATTTCAGCGTGAAATATTTTCAAACTTCCATGTCAATCGTTCGAAATGTGAGCAGTGCAACACGCGAGTGAAGCAATATAAATCGTTGCTGAAAGTGTGTAACTTTTCTGAATTGCTCTTTTTAAATATCAACAAATTTGGAATTTGCGAATTTAAAATCACTCAAACGTCACGTTTTGTAAAATCAGCACTTCTAAACTTGTACAAATTTGTCAAAAATGGTGAAATATCGATTAAATGTACCTCATCAAAATCTCTTTTTACTTTTTACATTAGAACATACTTGACTGAGATAACTTGAGAAAAAACGGAACGGGATCTTTATTTTGTCGTTATTATAGTGTTTCGGAAAATCTTACGGAATAAATTTATCATAAACTGCAGGTGACGAAGCTTAATTGAGTTGAGACACGCTGCCGAGTTCGAAACGAAATTGGCGTCACGGTTCGCGATTTTTGCAAGGTCCCTCGGATATCCATGCAGCTTATTTCGCGAAAAGTTTCTCGCGAAATTGTTTAAGCTGCGAGCCATATTTTGCACGAAAATAAAGGCTAAATGGAACTACGGGATTTCTCGCCATCGTGCGGATGTTTGGAATTACGATTCTCCCGAGTCCCGGAGTTTTTCGACTTCTTCAATATACTATCACATTTGCGTAATTAACTCGGGTTTTTGGTTTGAAAATAATAAGGAAAAACGTGGAAAGTTTCGTGGAAACTTTTCTACCGCGACCATTATAATTTTGCTTTTAAATTCCTACATAAATCGTTCAATAAATGACGCAAAATCTCCGTATCTTTTAATAATACGTTTTTCATGTGCAAACTTCGAAAAACCATCGTGAAATTTAACTGCTAATAGTGCAGGAAACAAGGTTGCATATATATTTTGAGGTTAGTCAAAACACATTAACGCCATCTACTACGACTTCCAGCATTTGTTTTTAATATATACGTTTCCTTAACGTTTCCCCATCCCTATTACGTTCGTCTGCGTTTTTTCCGCACGTTTCAGAACAGCCAGCAATTTCATTGCCAAGATTAGTTGGATGTTCCTATAATACGCTCCGAATATGGAGTGTTGATATCTCGAGGTCATTGCATGCGAGGACAATCGATATCCTGTTAATATTAATTCGATATTATTGAATAAGATAGGATACT
Organism: Ceratoteleas bidentatus; assembly: GCA_022817645.1. Taxonomy (NCBI): domain Eukaryota; kingdom Metazoa; phylum Arthropoda; class Insecta; order Hymenoptera; family Scelionidae; genus Ceratoteleas; species Ceratoteleas bidentatus. The sequence goes on from JABFPB010002003.1 coordinate 21,228, forward strand.
CTTCGATGATATCATGTCCTGCTCGGATATCAGGAACCAATATAATGTTTTCCATCCAAAAGAGATAATCTAAAAGTGGTTTCCAGTTTCAAGCGGGTTTTCTTCATAAACTCGCCAACTTTAATTCCGCCCATTCCGTCCGAAATTCGCGATTTACGTGCGGTCAAAGATGATGACCACTTGACCCTTTTACGGTCGTTTTATCGGGCTGTCGACAGGTCCTCCGCTCGTTTGTTGTAAGCCGATCCCTTTGAGGCGAGTCCGTTCAGGGCCAATAAAAGTCCCTTTTGACATCGGACACGTGCGCGCGGTCAAGGGCACTTTTCGAAATTCTTCTATTATCAATAATTCCGGAAAGGTATTATAATACGCTGAAACCCGGTGCAGTTGCGGTTATTATGGCGCCGCGCGTTTGCGTCATTAGGATCAGTCGAGAGAGAGACATTCGATCGACAGTTCAATAAATGTTTTACGTAAAAAAATGTTCGACAATTTTTTTTATTCCGCGGTTAAATAAATATGAATTAAATAATTGGGAGAATGGTCGATTCGTGTTATTTTGATTATTTGTTCATTTAGGTACTTATGCTAATGACAGTTAGCGTTTCTGTAGCTTTGAATCTGAGAAAAGAAATTGTTCGCTGAATCATTGCGTAGACTACTGGCACTGTAAAGCACTTCTTTCACGTTAATGAAATGTTTTTGAAGCGCGTTTAAGGTTACGCCACGTTGTAAGGTTGAATTGACCTAATTATTTTGCGGACCGCAGCTCAGTGGGACAAAGTTTGTGGGAAGTTCGAAAAAATAAGAGTAGGAATGAAGGAAAACAGGATTCGAGTCCTTGAGACGATTTTTGTGCGGAAACGTAGTTCAGTTTTTTTTGGGGGGGGGGGGTTGCATGTAATTTTTTGGGGGACAAGT
>JABFPB010002004.1:0-22147 GCA_022817645.1 Ceratoteleas bidentatus
ATAGAAACAAAAACATGCATTTTTGTGAATATGTTGCCGTAGAATGCTCGCCTGAAACAAATATGCAATATTTGTGTTAATTATAAAGTCACTACTGCCTATTTAATAGCTTTTGTAACAAATTTTGTAACAATATAAAAAAATTGAAATGTTAAAAAAAATTTTGTTTTTTCTTAGTTTTTGCTTAAGCATTGGTCCAGAAACGCACGTTAATTGAAGCACAGTAAGCTCATATTCTGGACCCGCAGTGTGGGGATAATAAGACATCTAGATTCGCTCCAATCTGGGCCCATGTTGTGGAGATAAACACAAACTTACACTTAAAAGCCACTATAAGATACGAATCGGTATATTCTTCGTTGGATCAGTGAGTAAAGTAAGAGACTTTTGATCTTTAGGACATGAGTTCAAAACTTCATCATGGACAATTTTGTAAAAATTGTTTTCCAATTGAAACTCTGAGGCCAGAATTAATCAAATCTGTACCTTCTATAAATGTCCACGAAATGGACCCAGACTCGAGCCAATATGGTGTATAAAACGGATTTGAACTAGGGGCAGCTGGAGCTAAATTATACCAAATCTGGACTTATTTGGTTCAATGGCTTCTCGCGTTCGACACCTTAACTCACTCCGGACTTACTCCGAATCACCATTGCCCGGAAATCACCTCTCCACCCTCACCTCAGCCCAAAAACCCACAACCCGTACTTCCGCCACCCTCCCCCTCCTCCTCCCGCACGCGCCTCAGCTACCCGCGCCGCTCAATGGAGGACCACGTGCACCGCGCGCGATTTCGGCAGCTGTCGGGGGAGGGGGCTTTGTTGTGGCGGTGCGCGCAACCGGCGACACGGTGGCACACCACCCATCCGACAACAGCTGAGCGCCACGCGGACGATGTAAGACCAGGCTCCACGGGGGCCCGCGATAACCTCCCGCCGCGGGGGCGGGGGAGGGGGGGGCTCGCAAAGCGAGCCGTCGCATTGATGATCCTCCCCCCCTCTATCCATCTCTCTCATTGACTGTCTCCATCTCTCTCCCTGGCACTCTGTCTCCAGTGGTTTGGCAGCATCGTAGCTCCCAACTGAGAGAGGCCTCGCGGAACGAGCGGCGTTCAGTGCTGCCTCGGCCGCCGAGCGAATCGCTTCAAGTTCGGGAGCTCGTTCGCCGCGGTTCGCCCCGTCGGCGCACGCGATCTGACAGCGCAAGGTCGGGCCGAAGTTTGCGCGCAATTCGGCGGTCGCACGTGGTCGCGCGTGATCAGTTCTGGTGCCGGAGCGTGCTCGAGTGCTATATGTTGCAAGTGCGTGCCCCAAACCGCTGGATTAAGCCGGACACGTGCACCGCGGGGGACGGCGCAATCCGCGCAACCGAGAACAGGAAGGTGCTTAGACACATTTTCATGTACTGATGTTAGAGGGGGTTAGAGTAGAGGATGAGCAGATGATTATGGAACTTTTGGTGGACTTAGAGGTTGAGACATTTTGCCTAGTGAAGAGATAATGTCTGTTGCGGTTTAGCTAGTGTTTGTAGGTGGAGTAACTGCATTCAGTGTTGATCCAAATAATGGTCTAGTTGTGGTAGAAATTTTCTGCAGTAGCTAGAAAAACGTCTCTAGGCCATTTGATTTGAATCTTTCTTGCAGTGTAGGAAAGTTTCAGGGGATTTTTACCGATTCGGGTGGGATATAAGAGTTGGGAGAGAGGAGTAGGAATGAGCTAGGAGTCCGTGTTGGAATGACCAGAAAGTTGGAATACTGAATGTGTAGCTCTGCATATAGTATTATATACATTCCGACACAACCTAACTTTAGTAGTTAGGTTGTGGCGGAATAGTGTATAACTAAATAACTAACTTTATGGTAGTCGTCTTGGTAGGTTATGGATCGATGGATGGAAGATGTAGGGGAATGGGTAGTTTCAAAGAAATGGGAGAACTACAGTAATCCTTGAAGCGTGAAGAAGAAAACTGAAATCATGTAAATGTTTAAAGTTAGATAACATAGTGTGTACTTGGCCATGCTTGAAGTGAAAATGTAAAGTATGCTATGAAATTTTGCAAATTTAAAATTTCATAATATTTTTTGGTTTTTCACGTGAAAATGTCAGTAAAATAAATGCAAAAAATTGTGTTTGCTGAAACGGATTCTATTCAAAATTACATTCCAAAATCAGTCTATAATAAAAAAAAATTGTAAAAACTGTTCTATACAAATCTAATTCTCCAAGTGTCATTAGGAAAATCACGCGTTCCACACTTTTTCCCGATACATAACGTCCAATTTCGAGTTTTTAATACACCGACTTCCAGTACTTTTCTGCCTCTCTATTTTCCTTTTTCTTTCAAAAAATGTTGTATATGTTTTCGGTTACCGCAATCGGGCTTCCGCCGCGATCGCCGATAGCGCGTTTTTGTTATCAATTCAGATTGCGCCGGCGATGATTAAGAGCGCGATCATTTTATCGCGGGATCGGTAATTATAGAGGAGTCGGCGCTCGGGGACGGTGTTTCCGCGACGGCTCCCGGGGAAACGCGACGAATCGGCGGCCGCGATGATAAACGGAGTCGCGGTCGTTTTGCGGAGGTCAGACTGGTACGGGGTTCGGTGAAAACAAGGCTGTTTTCACGACACCACGTGAGCTCGTTTAAATACTCGTTTACTCGCGGAGTCCGGCGATTATATAATTGTGGAATTGCCGCGGCTGCGTGTTTCACGTGGCGCGCGGGCTTTTTGAATCGCCGCGCCGATTTATCATCGCGCAACCACGCGAGTCAACGGGCTGGTCAAGTGTGGCGAAAAATTAGCAGTGTCGCAGATCCAGCAAGTAGCGATTGGGAGTTTTCGATGGGAGTTTTAAAAGTACTAAATCGGAATTTTATTTAAACTTCATGATACTTGTTTCTAAAGAAAATTCCAAAAGTATTTGTATTTTAAAAGTAGTGTTATCTTTTAAAAGTAGTGTACTAGTATCTAGAAGTACTAGAAGTACTTTTACAAGAAAAGTACTTAGTAGTGCTTTTGCTGTAAGAATTCTTATAACAGTAGATTTACTAGAAAAGTACTGTAGTAGTACTTGTAACTGGAGCGTCGCCTAATTTTACTGGTACCTCAAAAGTACTCTGCAAGTATTTAGATCTTAACACGAGTATTATCCCGAAAATACTCAATTAATATGTGTAATTCAAACATATTGAAATAGTATTTTTACACAAAAGATATTCTTAGTGCTATAGAGCAAAAGTACCAATAAAATAATTTCAAATCAAAAGTACATATTTTCCTACTTTCATCTCAAACACTCCATTCTATCTACTTGTAAATAAAAAGTACCTTTTATAATTCCTTTGAGGTTTTTTAAAATAACAGTTGTTTTGTGTACTTTTCAAGTGGTATTATTAAAATTGACCATTCAAATTCACAAACCACAAACGTTTCGTGTGAAGTGCAGTAACCAAATATATCGGCCAAAAGAAACAAAGTCCTTTTCATACTTTGAAACCTCTCGAGAGACAAAGCCGAGGGTTTTGTTTAGCCTCAAAATAGGCGTATCGAAAAACCAACACCCGACGCAAAGAAAATCTCGTTTTCGGCGTAAAACAATCGTAGAGCTTTATTTCGTCTATCCAGGGATTATGTGGACTTCAAAGTGTACGTTAGTTTCGTTCGAATCGAAGAAAAGTGCTGACGTTCCTTGGATTCGTCGCACAAGCATGTCGGGCGATTTCTGCGTCGAACGTGGCGCGAGACTTTTGTGCTGTCTCGGTTTTTAAGCGACAGAGCGCGGGACGCGGCGTGTTTGATTGTCAAGCGCGAAATTATTGTGCGCATTCGAATGTAAATAGGATTCGAAAATGCAATAGCGCCGTTTGTTTTGCTCGGACGGAACTGCTGTTAACGACGTAAATTAATGACTAACGTTACAGTTATTCGGCGCATTAAATACTGGATTAAGTGTCATAAAGTGTACGCCGTAGAATTTGATGTAACTTAATATCCGACATCATTCGCTGAATTTTAAACGCCACGGTCAATTACGGCCTTACGCAAGGCGGCAATTTATTAGTGTCGTTTTTGTTGTCGTAGCTATTCGCGGCGCTTCGCGTATGGCATTTCGCGATTTGCGGAAACACGTATGACGCTTTATTTGTCGCTATTCTCATTGGTCGAACTTCGTCGACAAGTAGACCGTAATTTTACACGCAGAAAAAGGTTATGTCTAACCTCACAAGTTTTACAAGTACCTCAAAAGTATTGTAAAAGACTTTTGCATTGAATGTTATATTTAAAGTACTTTGGCAAGATTAGTACTTGATCGGTAATTCCACACTCAGGATCTTCAAAATTTTAGTAAAGAAAAAAGTACTTTTAGTACTTTTAATACTTTATTTTTTACTCTCATAAAAACTTATATCAATTTACCTAGTTTGGTACAGCAAATTTTCTTAAAGCATGAATTAAATTTTACTATAGGACATAGTAAAATTGACTCTTAATCTAGGACATTTCAATAGAATTTTTTTCTCAGTGATTCTCCCATCATTTGATAGCGAATAAATTGGATTCCCCTTGATTCTTGAATCGAACTTAATTAGCTATTTATGTAAACACGTCCGAAAATACAACCGAAACGTTCTCCGAATCCGTAAAATTTACCGCAAAGTTGCCCAATTTCGCCGAGACAGGCCCACGGCGTTCGTCATAATTAACCGGAATTCCCGCGCGTAATTAATTTAGACGAATTTCTTTATTGATCCCCGCGTCGAAGCCGTGGTTAACGTGCCGCGGCGATAAAATAAATAGCCGAAAGCCGTCGTTTGTCGGCGCGGGCTCAGCCGCGCGACGCGTTAATCGCAGGCGACGAGGCGCCGAATGTATAATCAATTAATTTGATCGAAATATTAGCGTGCGTCGGTATCTCGAAATCGTGACGCAAAATATGGGATGTCGCAACGCCGTGGCATTCGGAATGCCCGGCGATTCGGTCGGCTCGCGCTGAAACTGTGCTAGGCGAATCCCCGACTACTTATTTATCCGCGCGCGCACAAAGGACGAAAAAAAGGACGCCGAAACATAAAGCGCGCGCGGCGAAAAAAGGAGATGAATGGCGGGTTGCGTGCCCTTTTTGTTCGGCCAAATGATAAGGCCGATCGGTTTATATTGTGTCTCGCGCTCGGCAAAAAGTTCGGACGGAATGCGCGCCACACTTCGGCCGGAAATTTGTAAAGTCAGACGCCGCTTTTGTCTTCGGATTCGAATTCCCGAGCGATTGTCCGGGAATTCGAAACCGGCGCGGCGATCCGGAAAAACGTGTTTGCTATCGCGCGAAACAATGTCGCGCGTTCAAACTTGATTGAGGGGACCGATTTCGTCGGACGCGCTTCTGCCGAGTCGACGGAATTGCGGCGTTAGTCGCGCAATAACCGGCGTAAACAGCGGCGCACGTGTGCGCTTTTTGCACACAACCGAACCGGCCAACACCAATTAGTCACGGCGCGCGTATCGCGGGTAAATATGTAAATGCCCGCGGCGCCGATACGACACACATTCGTTGGATTTTGTCACCGTCACCGATAATCGTCCAGACTTTCCGCCTCGTGCATAATATGTACCCAACTGCGTTGTCTCTAGATCGTGCCTGGCAACAACGCCGGTGCCATGTTATCCGCCGGGACAAATTAAGCGCGGTTTGTGTTGTGGGGGATATGCTCCGAGTCAACATCGAAATTCATAATGAGTTCGGAGTTGGCTCAGTAGGAATACAGTATGTTCTCAGACTTTTCAACGTCAACATTTCAACATTGCGATTTGGGTGTGTCGACATGTTTTGAAATTATTTTTAAGGATTGTAATGATATGTAACAAAAGATTTTTCAATTAAATTAAATTAAACCATTGGAGGAAAGTCTTTCTTTTGTCAAAACTTATTATTTTTAAGATTTGTAATGATATATACTCAAACAATTTTCAACAGATTAGTTGATAAAAGGTTGACTTGGCTGGGATTTGAACTCACGACCTTCGACGCAGATTCTGATAGTTTAACCATTGGACCAAAGTCGTTGTTTTCAAAACTCGTTCTAAATGAATTTCAGAAATTAACTTTGGGAGAATGGTTCTATTTTCAAATTTTGTATCTCGAAGATCATGGGTTCGAATCCCGGTTATGACAGCAAAGTTTTTTCAACTGTTTAATAAAAAAATTGGACCATGTGTCATTCGAGCTAGTTAGACTAATTTAGAATATATCTTGACATTTTATTTTAAGTTTTTTCTTCACTTTTTCCGATCTTTTTTCTTGAATACATATTTTAAAAAATTCGAAAGTCGGCTCCACGAATTCGACTACGAACACAATAAGCACACTCGGCGCACGAATGAAATTTCACGTACTAAAATGCACGGGACGTAGACAAAACGCTGAATGCAGCCTTTCGGAAAACACATTCGTTTAAACGAGGAATCTTTTCAAACGTTTCCAAACGCCAGTCATGTTTTCCGCTCAACTTTGTATAAACATTTAGTGCGGCCTTCTGGGAACGAACAGAGAAACTAACATGTTAATTGTGCAGTGGCGAGCTGCCCGCAGATAAGCTGCTTAGACTTCCCGTGGCACCTAGTAGATAGGGCGAGGCCAATATTCGGGAGATAAGCAGCGGCGCTTTACATTTCGAGACAGATTTTTTCGAGGCGCCCAACGTTGAGACCAATTCGGTTCGGACTTTCGAAAAAGCTGTTCCTTTCCATCGTCAGATTCTCCACGCGAATGAAAAATTTAATTTCAAAATATACAGTTGTTTGCTACAAAATTTGGTTAATATAAAATTATTATATAATTGGATATATATTGATTTCATATATAAGATACATTTATAAACAATATATAAATTATACGAAATATATAGTAGATGTACAACTTGTTGCTTATACTTTACATAGAAATTTAATTTGTTTATTTACTTTGTTTTCGTTCCTGTGGTTTCGACTATCCAGACGAAAACATGACCCCTTTTTGTATAACCTTTCAGCAGTTTGTTTTGCAAAGAGAGAAAAATGTTTTTCATCGCCGTTCAGTTATGATAACAAGAGTTGATAATCCGCGCAGATATTTACAAACATGAACGCACTTTCGACGCAGGTAAAGTCTGTCAGTTGGGAATCGAAAATGTGGGAGAGTCGCGTCGCAGAGTGAGTCTAACAAATAGTTCAAACTATGGGAAATTAGAAAAGCGCGCATAGTGCGACTTTTTTTGTTCTCACGTTAAAAATCCATTGAAACGATGTCTTTTTCTAGACAATTGATTTCTCCTTGAGGCGAAAACGGCTGATTTTAGTCAGTATTTAGACAACATTTAAATATATTTTTACAGAATAAATCTCAGTAACATAACATCTCATAAACATATACTATATATACTAAATTTCTTCTTATAGTGCCGTAATATCTCTAAAATATGAGTTTCATTTATCGCAAGATAATATTTGCAGCATATATGACTTACACGTATGTATATGGCACATATACATTTTTTACCTGAAATATAACTGACATTTATTCTATAAGACTAATGTCTGAATTAAACGAATGATCTATATTTTCGATAAAATCGTTCCACCATTTTTATATTTTTCTCACTGTGACAGATGTCGGAAAAACGCGTCCGTTCTCGGCGGATTTCCACATTGGCAAATTCGAGATCCATTGAGACATTGCCGGTACACTCGACGTGTGTTTTCAGCGTTCTTCTTAAGTAGCGGGTATTACAAGTCTGGAAATAGTTATCTCGCGATAAGTGTTGTGCTTGAGATTACGGAGGAGCGCCGGTCTGAAAGAGTTTCGCGGCGCAAATTGTGCGCGAACTTTTACGGGAATTTCGAGTGATGCATGAAAACCCAGCGCGTGGCTGTTTTTCGTCCGCTGACGTAACACCGTGGCTTTATCGCGTTGTATCTGAAGTATGTAACGAGTCGTTTTTCCGCGCCGATCCCGTTATTAAAATATTCATCGTTAATGAAAAAGGCGGCGAGTTTGTTTCCGTATTCGATAGACGATCAATCGAGAGATGCCTGCGGATCAGAATCTTATTCCAGATTTACATAAGTTCGCCGATCGAGTTCGATCTCAAAACGTCCATCGATAGATCAACTATCGCATGCGGAAACAGATGCGGCGCACATTTTTAAAATACCGCGCGGATATTTTCATGCCGCAGAAGACCAAAAAGTTCGTAAAAGTTGAACCGCCGGATAAACAAGCGGATCTTTTTATACGCGCGGGTAAAAAAAAGAAAAAGGGTATGGCGATTTACGGCTTTTGATACGGGAATTGTTTGTTGTAGTTCGAATAAAATCATAGTTTCGGTGCACTGGAAAAACAGTGTCCAAAGAAAACAGGCATAGTGAAAGCTAATCTCAAAAATGTATTTTGTCGTCCAGAGAAATTAGTTATAATTTAGCTGAGCTGACATTATTTTGGTTTGGATATCGAATTAATTGGGGAAGGAAAAGTGTTTTTGTGCAAGTAATTTAGAGCTTTTTCCTAGAAAAACGGGTTTTAGGTCACATTTTGTTTTTTCACGCCAAAATCTATCCCAATAACACGTGTTTTGAACCAAAACATTCCTGGTATGATTAATGGCCAGGACGTTACTGCCCAAAACCTCACCATTTCTCAAACCCGGTGAAATGCGTTAGTTTGGAAAAACAATTTGGAAATAACTTTTTCGAATTCGATAAACTACGTATTCAGTTCATCGCGGTAGACACTCTTTTGTCAGCAGCACGTATCCGATTAGCATAATACACTACGAAGCCAAACGTGTGTTACACTTTTAAAATACCATTTTGAACGTATGCTAAACCGCTTGGACAAATCTGCTCGCTGAATGGATGCCGCGCTTCATTCTTTGGACTCGAAATGAAGTTACACCCGAATAAAACGCGTGAAACAAAAGCGTCGTCGCTGAAAGGAAAATTTGGATTACGTCGACATATTTATAGACTTCGGCTGAATATCGAAGGCACGTCAGGCACTGTCCGTTTCATCATCTCTCGAGCCGAGACTTTACATAATAATCGCGGGCATTAACATTTCCAAAGCTATCGACGCGGACATTGGACACGTGACCGGCATGCTAGGTGCATCCATATTGTTCGGGGATTATCGTTGGAACGAGTGACAGTATTATCGAAAATATGCCTGAAACATTGCAGTGGTTCGTTACGACTAGGTTGTCAATTTTTTAATAATAATACAAAAATATGTTTAGTTATAATATTTAAATCGTGAACTTTGTATTTCGTACCAATATAAGTTTGATGTCTTGAGATGAAATTATTTTAAGTAAAAAACTGCTTTGTTATAACTGGGAATCGAACCCTTGCCTCCGGATTTTAGCACTGATATGTTATCCCCGAGCTGTGGCGCGAACATATTCTTACCTGCAGATACGTTTACCAAATCAATTGCTTGACAAAGTGAAATTTTTATTGTTGGAATGTTATCGGTTCATTACCTAACCCAAAATGATCGATTTTTGTTTGACTAGCCTGAACTTGTTTGAGTTTTGTTCCAAGTCTTATAGCTCCATTTGTCAGAAACTAAATGAAGTTCTGATAAGTTTTTCTAATCAGTAACTGGTATCAGTTCTGACTAGTAGCCCTAACCTTCAACAAGTCTCTCTCGATAAAAACTGTTCCGGATTCTCAAAAGTTTTAAAATGTCTAGTTTGTCCTTTTAAATATCAGGTCAGTTTCTAATGACCTTAGTTTATCAGTTGTTTTTTAAACTAATACACTTTGCTGAATTTAGAATTATTGCCAAAAACTAAATTAATTTTTACTTGGATGGTTTGTTTCTCGCCGGATGAGCTACGGCGCAAAACGTAGTTCAAAACAAAACATCAATTGTGGTGTTTATGTGGGATATACCATTTGCCAATTTGTCACGACAGGACGTAACAATTTAATCATAAGTAGAGGAGAAGGGGTACGTACAGACAAAAAGAAAAGTTGCGAGACATTTTGTTTAACAGTGTAGAATCACGTGAGGGAAGCATAATATTTGAGAACGGTGTGTAAAAACCGACAACTTTGAAGATCAGAATTTGTCATTTCCGAAATTCAAAAAACATTATTTGATCTTCAAAGGTTTCACTGTTGAAAATTCTATTAGAAACTCCATATATCCAGATAAAAACAGAATATTTTAAATCCATATAAAAACAGAGAAAATCCACATTGAAATCGATAGATAGTATTTCTCTTTGCAAATAGAAGAGTCCTAATAGTATTTTTACAAGACTTGATTTTCTCTTGATCTTATTGTGAGTCTTCACTTTACATCCTATTCCACCTGAAAGGAACAAAATCCCCCAAAACACGAACCTCTCCGAACATCTCTCGAACGGTCCCATCTGATTCCCACCACAAAATCTCCCGCCGCAAATTTGTCGAATCCTGACAAATCGCTGACAAAGATAGACCTAGACTCCGCCGCGCCGTTGAGAGGAAGAAGTCCAATTGCGTCAATTTTGCATAATTTTACGTTGCGTCGTAAACGTCGTCCGTAAATCATTGTCGGACGCGAACAGGAGAAAATGTGGGAAGTGCATCGTAGGATTGGGACTCGAGTATGTACGTTCACGGTGCGTTTACGCGTCCGGGAAATCGAGCCCGCGCGAATACAAATGAGAAAACAACTGCGTTCGGAGAAATGGCGTGCCTTCGGCCTTTCGTTCGTCGTCCTTTTATCGCGTGGAAGTGTCCTTTTTTATTTGGCCAGTCGAGCCAGCAAATCACCGCTAGACAGCCGCGCCTAACAGCCCGTTTTTGTCTCTATACCGTTTTCGCACTGTCACGATCGCCGTTCTAGCGGGCGGGCCATTTTTTGTCCGCCTAACGCCGATTGGTAATTTAATTTCGCGAGACCCGATAACCATTATTGCCTCGAATTCCTCGCATAGTCGCAGGCGAAGACAAAGTCAATTGGCGACTTTTATGCCAAGAAAAGAAGTAAAGGGAAACTTGACTAAACGATATAAATAAGACATTTTGAGGTTAAACATTTCAACTAAAGTATAAAAAAGTATTTCGACAATTCGAAATACGGTATATGCCACATATGATCCTTTGTAACTCTATTAGAAAAATGATAGGATTAATCACATATTTATTCAGATTTGTCACACTGTATTCGACTTATAATTTTTTATGACTTACAAGTAGTTTTACTTTAGTTTTAATAAATGTTTGTCTTCGTGAATTCTTTAAGGTCGATCGAAATTATTTTTATCCGTTTTTTATGCGAAAATATTGTCTTGAGAGACACTTGAGTTTCAGTTGGAGATTGACTAGTTAGTGGGCAAACAGTAATCGAGTTCTGCGTTTGGAAAATGTCAGCGCCAAAGTGTGGGGAATGTCAATTGTTTTTCGATTACATAAAGTGCCTTTGTTTGGTTTGGTTTTTAGCGGTTCGCAGTTGGCAGTCGCTGTATTAATGATACCGAGAAGTTCAAAATGGGGCTTGATGTCGATGTAGCGATTTTGAAATAACTCGGGTCGAATGGCGAAGGAGAAAAAAACATCACAGTTCACACTAACTCGTTGAGTGGAGATACTCTCGGGATGACGGATTGACTAATATACCACTCTAAGACAATGTTTCTCTAATGTTCGCCAGCGAGGTGACGTAAACCGCGTTCCATCGTCGGAGAAATACTACGAGATTTACCTACTTTATCGAAATAATCTTGTTGAAAACGACTCAATGTGCTGTTATCGCTTCTTTCCGAACATGTAATTTGTCGTTCTAAGCGAATGAATGTTCGCTTGCAGATATGTGTATAACTAAATTCCAACGAGAAGTTTTTTTTGGTAACTGATCAGAATCTACGATTACTGGTCAATTATTTGATCGTAATTAAACTATGCTTGAAGAGTTGATTATTTTTAATTTTTTTAATTGATTTATGTTGAGTATTTCATAACCAAGGTGTGCGAGGTTCATTTATAAGAAAGTAGTTAACGTGGATTGTATGGTTAATTTTGTTTCGCTTTCCAATAATAAAAATTTCGCTGATAGCTTCGTGTTTTATATATACAGCAGGATGAACGAGAAAGTTGTGAACTCACAAAGAATTCACAAGTTGCCGTGGCACGGTCACTTATCATTTCTTTATATTCGAATCTCGTCTAAAAAGAATCGCACCATACAAAGAGCAATCTTAGTTCTTATAATAAAGTTGCCTCTCCGGATGACTCAATTCCTATTTTGATGTCACTGTCTAAAGTTCGCTTTATGTACACAATTAACCAGTTAAATCGCATGATAATGAAACAATGGTCATTTAAATATAAATGTTAATATTTTTCTTTGTTTTTAGTAAATTTTAACGTCTAAATGATCAGCCTTACTTTTAAAATATGTTTTTAAAAGTTTTTTTAAATAAAATTATTAAAACACATTCATTAATAAATATTTATTTACAAACATATTTATTTTCATCGAAACATATCCGCAGATAAGTATATAATGGCGTCATATCTCATGGAGAAGATGTAAATGCTACGACGTTTGAGGCAAGGGTTCGATTCCCAGTTTCGAAAACAGTTTTTATAGAGTTTTTCAAAAACAAAACATTTAATCTTAATGCAACGAATTTGCAATGTTTTGAAACAACAAATTTTCGATTAAAATTATGCCTAGCTTAGTTTTGTGTTACTTAAAATTTGACAAATTATTTTCAGTAACCACTACCTATCGATAAAAAGCGTTAAATTATTATCTATATCACCTGGCAAATTTATCCTACAAAGTGCTAATCAGGAAAATAGTTACTTGGTGAAAAACTGGGCTGGATTTTTACTTAGGATTATACGCATAAAAACGTCTTTCGCGAATAATTATTTTAACAAGCATCGACCTTCTAAAAATGCCTTTTTCTTATCAACCTGAAAGTGGGAAGGCCGCTTGACGCGCATTAATAAGCCGGCATGAATGTTTCAGAAAGTGCGCGTTTTCAATAGGATAAGAAAACGATTGCATTCCTTCCACGCTTAATATTCCTATCCGGCGACACATCGTATGTTCGGTTAATTACTACCAAGGACTGATAAAGAACCTGTGCGCGCGTTTGCACAATGTTTGAAGTCTCGGACGTGAACAGTTGTATCGTTACATTTTTCCCGACAATTTCGTTAATGCTATGTTAGTATATAAGCGCAGCACAGGAAGCGCTCGAGGACAGTATCAGTTCGCGTCGCCCACGTTTTCCAGCGCTTATCTCGCGCCGCAGATTTCCGGCGTCGATGCGCTCGCTTCTGGAGGAAACGTTTTTCTGGCGCTATTTTTACGCCAGCGCGTCCTTAATGAAGCGCGTTTTTCGCCTCGACAAAAAGCGCCGCGTGTTTGTTTGAGAATCGCTGCGTTTTTGCGCCGCCGCTTTTTCAACGCCACGATAAATTGCGGCGTTTCGCGATTTCAACCTGCGAGTCTGGCTAATCGCCGGGGAAATTGTCGCTTTTTTTATTGCAGGCTAAAGGTTGCGCTTAAGAATCGCGGTTTACGGCGATGGTAAATAATAAAAGGCGTATAAAAATTGCACTACTCGATTTGGAGATTTGATTGGAACTTTGCGTTTTATTGTTATAGTTTGGCGAACGTGTCGTTAAGTGGTTTTGAGACGACTTTACGTGGAGAAAATTGCGTTTTTATTTAATTACGGTCGAAGTGGGTTTACGACTGTTTTAGAGGGTGTTGATTTAGCATTTAGAACGCGTTTTCGAATAAATTTGTTTGGTTTTTAATTCGGAGACGGTTTCTAATTGCTTGCGAGATTCGTATTTATTTTCTAATTTGCGGGAGTTTTCCAGGTTTCTGTTTCGCAGAGTGTTTGTAAATCTCAACGCAGTTCTTATTGTCATATTACTGAACAATTATCATCGCGATTTATCGCACTGAATTACCTCATTGTATTAACAGATGATAAAAATAACAATTTTATAACCGCGTTTTCGTAAGAAATAATACCATAATCCAGATAACTTCACTTATTGGTAAGCATGCACTTAACAATAAGGAACACTAAGGAACTTTATAAACGCACCAATAGAAACCAATATAATATTCTTAAGATTTTCATTGTTTTAATCCTTTTTTCGAATTTTTCATGTACTTAAAGTTTCTTAAAAGCAATGCGAATATTAGTGATGTACAATGTATTTTCATTCAATATATCGATAATTTTTTCGATGATTTCGATATATCGAATGAAAATATCGATGTTTCAAAATATCGATAAATATCTCACACCACTATTATATCCGATAAGTATTGATATTTTAAAATACCGATTATTTTATACCATCTATCGAAATTATCGGAAAAATTAACGATATATCGAAAAATATCGATGTTTCAAATATCGCATGAAGATCACTATCGAATACCACTCAATTACAAAATCATTAACTCCCAATTGTCGCGCTCCTCGTTTTGTAATTGCAGCCAATTACCCTGGAACTCGGTCGTTCTCGTTATTAACTGCGGTTTGTTCGTTTTCAAGCGGAGTTTCGGCCTCCGACGGAACTTAACAGCATTTTAACCGCTCTTTATCTTATTTATTCGCGAATCCATTGCGCCCCTCAGCGCGAGCAAAGCGAGTGATTGAATTTATCAGTCAAACGGAGAAAGCTGATAATTGATATACAATTTCGTCAGCGACGCACAGTTGACACCGCCAAAATTGGCAAAGTGCTTTTATGTCGTGCGATTAAGCTGTTCAATTACGTAGTGTTTTACGATCGCTCTTAACGCGCGCTTAATTGCGGTATAAATTGCGCCGTTTAATTAAAATTAAAGAACGAATTAGTCGCTCGGAATGGAAAATTTGCGGCATAAGTAGGACGCAATGAAGATCGATGGGGAGGCGATCCACGGCGTCAAAACTGACCGATTTGACATTCGAATTCACAACCGGGAGGTACGTCTCGCGTTCGATTGATTTGTCACATGCGATCACTTCCCACGGCACATCGTTGTCAGTTTTGAGAAGCGCGCAAGGTTGCCTGCGGTGTCGGCAGATGATAAATCGTACGTCCCGGAAACGACCGCGAATGCAACGAGCACTCCGACGGGCTTGACGGAAGAGTCTCGGAATTAAATCGGTCATTTACTTTAGAATGTGACAGTACGCAGATATATACCCTTTTTTAATTTTCATCTTTCAATGTATACAGTATGTAATTTGTTGCGACTTTTGCCAGAGTCTAGATATATTTCAATAAAAATAACGGTCAAAATAAAAAAAGTATGTCGATAATTGGCATTAAAATGGGTTTAAAAGATTCTCTGTGACAAAAACGTAGTCGATTTGGAAAAACAATTTTTTTCAACATCATGTGGCAGGAAACGTAACCCCTCTTTAAATTCGTCAAAAAATAGAAAAAAAATGTTTTCAAACCATAATTTTTTAATTTTTAGAGGGCATGAAAAAAAGATATCCTTTTTTTTACATTTCAGACTTAAATGAGTATACTAGTATAAAATAATTATGCATGTCATTTTATTCAAAAAAAAAAAAAAAAAAAAACTGTTCATCTTCAGTTTAGAAGTGCTATAACTGCCAATTGCAACCTCAGACTTCTACTCTTTGAATACATTTATCACATTTTTCCATCCGATATTTATAACCGCAATCCAACGGTTGTCGGGACGCAACAAACATCCATTCGAGTCATAAAACAAACGCCTGACTTTTTTGACGTTAAAGGAGATCTGCATTTCTCGAACGGAACGTCATTCATGTCGACGGAAACGTAATGGAAATGGTAGCTCAGGGTGATATCATGGTTTATTAATATGAGTCATTAACCAGCGACATGTTAAAAACGCGCTCAAAGAAAACACGCGCTTCTTCAGTAGCCACTCTCTCATCCCGCACAAAGGCTTCCGTTTACAGGATTAGCCCCTGGGAAATGTGTAAAACTCGACCCGGCGCGTTTCGGCGCGGCTTTCCGGATCGCCTCGTTCGCTATTCAGAGCCTCGTTTCAGAGCCATCGCGAAACGTGATGTTTTTCTATTTTTTATCCGGAGAAAAACCGACGTGTCTCGCGGCTGATGACTGCATCGGTCGTGACTCACCAGATGAAAATCTTTGTTTGATTCAGACGTAATTGCGCATCGGAGTCCGCTTTGAAATACAAGACGAAAGCCATTATGTCGGTCATTTTACACGGCATTCGAGAAACTTTTATTTCGCTACTCACGTTCTTTTCCTTGATCGCTTCCTGATCCAGCAACACTTACTGCGAAGAAACTCTAATAAGCGTTGCAAAAAATAGACTGCGAATCGCGCTTCGCGATGATTGCATTTTTTTAATTACGAATGTGTCTAGGACAATTTGATGTACGGAGAAGTAGAGTTGTAACGGCGAGAAGAAACAATTTCCTGATAGTGAAACATATTATTTCAGGTTTCTAGATATTTTAGAATAGTTTGTGTAATATGAAATAAAATGTTAAAGCATGTATTATTGTATTAAGAATAAGGAATATTAAATTGGTTAAAGAATATGTAAAAGTAAAATAGTTGTTTAATAATAATTAAGTAATATAAAAAAACATTTTATAATAATTGATATCAATATTTCATATAAGAAGTTGTATCTACTAAATACGAATTTGGTATTCTGAAGAATGTGAGTTCAAAAATTGGTCACAAATAATGTTCAACGTGTTTGAAATGTTAAAATGGTATTCCAGAAATTTTGAGATTATATTTTATAGGAATATAAAAATAATGTTATAGAAATATTAGTTATGTCTGAGATTGTTGTTTGTTTGGAGTAACTATATGTTTAGTCAATTTTAAATGCTATTTTGTTTAAAGAAGAGACGTGAGTGAGTCGTTATGCAACGGAATAATATGACATTGAAAATACACGTAGCTATCGAACGAATGCGATATTTCGGCATTTATAGAGATAAAGGCTTGACTTCGTTGACTTTATTCGGACGATTTTCACCGTTTTATTAATATATTCGAAACTACTGTTGAAGTATCTGGGCAAATTATGAGTTAAAGAATCTGAATTTTTCGAACACAAAATTACAGTAACATAACGAAAACAAATAGTATATTAAAGATTTTTTAACCTATTTTATACAATATATTAAAAATTATGTCGAAATAATTCTAACATACATTTTTTTTATTATAAAATAATTATATATAATATTAAAATATTAATTGTATAATAAGCGTATTAATAAAAAAGAGATTTGGTAACTCAGATGTCTTTTCTTGCAATTCTGTTTAAAGTTGCTTGTTAATGGTTTGACCAAAATTCACAAAGAATTCGGCCTCCTTTTATAGGAATTAGAATGTATAGTGGGTGACCGAAAGCGGCAAGTTAAAACGAGTTTATCATAATAGAATATCATTTTCACGTTTTAAAGGTAGTTGTACTGTGCATTGGTAATTTTCCGTGTAGCACAGTTTATTATATTAACACAAATGCATATCAATAAGTGTTTGTATTTCTACAAAAATATTTTTCCATCAATTTTACGTTGGGAATGCTAATATTTCAGGCAAACATATTAATATTCTAACCGAATAGATAATTTTTGTTTATAATGTTTTAATTTATTTGTTCAACAATTTTATGGAAACGTATCTATTTCACAGTAGTTTAAACATAAATATTGTGTCTTTTTTAATACTCGATACTAAATTCAAGCTTTTTATACATGCATTTCATTTAAGTAACTGTCATTATAAACACTTTTTCTACGGCTTTACTTGTTCACGTTAGAACAGTTTTTCACAATATAAAGATTAATTATAATTAATAATACGAGCTCTTAGTTAATAATAGTTTATTATTAACACATTTCTTATAAACAAATATATGTATTCTCCTAGATTCAAACATCAAACTTACAATATGCAGAAAATCTTGTATTAAAATATTCTATTCCACATAATATTAAGATACCATTTTTATTATAATAGTAACTTATCAACTATCACAAACTAATTAATTGAACTAATTGTTAATTCACTTAATGAACTAATTAAGTGAATTAACAATTGAAGTTAACTTCACATCAAATTGTGTGTGAAGTTAACTTCACACACAATTTGATGAAACTTAAGAGTTTGGTTCTTAATGCTATTATTCAATTCGTCAAATTTTCAAGTAAACTTCATAGAATACGAATTAATCAACTCTAAATATTGATTAAAACACAAATTGTATCGTTCAGACATTTGTTTGAACGCAATAAAATTTTAACATTAATAAAATATTAAAATTTTTAATAATATTTTACTGCGAATAACAACTTTACTAGAGTCAAAGGTAGAATTCATTTCCGATGGGGGTGGGAAATGACCTTTTGCGGAGGGACGAAACAGAACATTTTCCTACACACGACTGAGATTTAGCTCAATGGATATCCCGCGTTGAACCTCTGCAGAGTACAGCGATGTTTGCAAGATGCCGCGTTATCTCGCGAAAAAATAAACGCGAACAAGTGTTCAAATATTTCGCTGCAACACTCAGCCTTGATACGGAGTCGTCACTGCGCCGAATAGTAAGAGAGCAAAGTTGATTTTAATGAAAGAAAAGCCGGGAGCGCAAGGACACGAGAACTGTGTTCGATCTTGTAATGATCCTGAAACTCGCGTCTTTATATATATCGGAATAGGCTGCGTAACACGCGAAACCAGTTCTGCCGTGGAGCGGGACCGAGCGAATAGGGCAACAACATTGCTATCACCGTGAGACGCCGCGCGCAAAATGACGTGTCACGCTTTGTTGTATTTTTGTGCCAGTGAAAGTGTTCCGCTTAAAGTAACGCGCATTTGCATAGCGGCCGCATGTGCATTCCGAATCGAAACCACTTGACTCGTCCCGGCGGCGCAAATTTACGGCGCTGCGTTTCCTCCGACGAAATAATGCATGGCTGAGTGTCACCGTCGCGAGGCTCTGACACAAGATCATTAGTTCGGTTCGTCGGCTTTCCTGGGTCGAGTTGCATACTGACAAAACGAAATTGTGCTAGCTATTTGGCTAAATGGTATTGGTAGCTATTTGGTATGGTAAAACTTGACCATTAAAATAATATTTATAACCTGACTTCTAAAACGAATTCATATAGCAGTGGACATTTTTCTGCAAAATATAGTGGTGAAATGAAAAATGAAATTACTTTAAATAACTTTGAATTAACTGCATTCCCTTGATTTGGAACTTGTAAATCAGAATGTGATGGTTGCATCACGTATTTACCAATTTCAAATCAAAGTATCATAATTTGTGACCATTTGCGAAGTCAACAATTGTCTGTTAACCGATTGTCTGTACTTTCATATCCCTTCCACTGTGTTTTCACCATCACACGATAGTTCCCGCCGACCAATGCTTTTCAAATGTCAACACTAACACTATTTCCATTTTAACCTCACCTACAAACGATTCGAGGTGCTTGACAGATAATGGGTTAAATGACGAAGTTTACCATTTCCTTTCATCATTGCAAGTGTGGCTGGCAAGAATTTCGGAGTCGACAATTGGTCGAGGCGGTTGCCTTGATATCTGAGAAGATTGTTGGAATGTTCGCCCTGTAAAAAACAAAAAATAGAAGGAGGCATAAAAATCAATTCTATTCCTAGTTTTATTTTCTAATGTTTTTAATTTCTTCATAGAAATATAATTTCACCTTGAAAAAACTCCACGTTTAATTTCACTGGTCAGCAGTTATTTTGCTTCAGTGAAGCGAACATTATAAAGTTATTGCAAATAATTCTTTTTCAAAGACCTATTCTATTCTGAACTCCTAAGTCTTGAATATATGATTAATACATTGGTTCCTATTCATTTTCGTTTTCTGGGAATCAGTATGGGTCAATAAATTATCATTTATTTGACACCAACATTTAAAAAGTTAGTCACTGACACTTGACGTGACACTGAATCCGAGATTTTCACGGTACTTGGCATAGTGAGAATTACTATGAGGTATTGTTTTTCACGAGGTCATATCACGATACCGGGTGTGTCAATATCGCCGTCCTGCTAGTTATTTACTGGCCTGGTCAATTTATCGCTCCAACGTTCGATTTGATTAGGCAATTTAATTATTTGGTATCAAACAATAATCTCTCATCAAACCCTACAATTTTTCTTTAGTAACAATCATAGTCCGAAACCCCTTGAATCAGAAACTATAGGGTTTGTGATTGAATCGCAAACCCTCAAAGACAATATATTCGACTTAATTCGAAAGAGATTATCAATGTCATCTCGATTGTAAGAATTGGGTCGTCAAATTGACTACAATTAATTAACTTTACATTGAATTTCTACATTATCATCTTTCTAATTACACGTTCAAACGATTTTTAGTCAACGGTTCTCTCTAAGTTTAATCTGTTCATTTTTACTTGAAATGAAGGAAAATCCATTTCATTATTTTACTGATTTGGTTTTACAGTCAGGATATTAATTTTATGCAATTATAAATACAATAAAAAGCATTTAATATTATTTTTATTTAATTTATTAATTTAATTAATTTAATGATAAATAGGGGCTCGATTTTGTGTCATATATTTGATATTATATTTAATATTAAATTAATTTATCTTCATTAGATATACCACCCACAAAGTTACTTTCTTCTCTCACTTGTGACCAAAAACAAACGTCCATTACAAATTATTGAAAACAAATTGGCATTTAATCTCCAATGTAAACACAATCGATAACTTACTCGAAATACATCTCTCAGTCCTGAATTAATGTAGACGTAGTTGACTTATAACTCCCGTATGTATTTCACGTGTGCAGCTCATTTGTCCGTGTAACACCTGGCCATAAAATGAAATGAAATTAATGAACTTCTTGGCAGCTACAGAAAACACTTACGAACCATTTCACGCACGTCACAATTCCCTGATCGATGCCAAACCCCGTTGAAAAAGGTTATTCATTAGCATCCGAAAGCACGCGAGACAACGCATAATCGGGCGTACAATGCGTCGGTTTTCGATATTTTTATAGGGCGACGTGTCATGGGTTCATTAAATGACGTAACGTGTCACTAAAGTTAACTATTCGAGTTACTCCGTATCCGAGTCAAGTTACCGTAAGACCTAACGACGAGAGTCAAGAACCAACGCCAAGAACGGAAACTAAGTCGTAAGCATATTACATTTCATATGGAAATCCACGTATCATTACAAGGACGCGAAGTTAGCCACAGAAGTCTTTGAATGCGATCATTTTTTCAATGTCAACCGCACAATAAATAATAGGATAACTCATGTTACTGTCAATGAATATCTTCGAGCATCGCTCGTTTAACACTACGTGAGTCCGTTTGTACCCTGAGAAACATGTGGAGCAAAAATGACCGACTCAATGGTAACAGTATGGAATATTTAGAGACAGTGGCGCGAATGCTGGAGTTCCTTTCAGTTTCTTTTTCGTTGTTATGTCAGCATTGTAACGTTGAGATAAGGTATGCTGGGGTTTGTGTGTTGTCAAAATGAAAGGAAAATTGAAATTTGAATTACAATTATTTTATGTTCAGTATTACATTAGATTTGTATTGTTTATAAACATGTGGACAATAAAAACAATGTCAAAGTCAAAGAAGCGTTTCCCGTAAAACAAAACTGACCGATAGAAGCAAAATCAAATTACAAGCTACATCGATTTTCCACTCAATTTCAGTGACAAAGTGTAATGTTTCTATTTTCATTTGAAAATCGCGACTCATTTGTTTTCGGCGTTTTGCCGTTACGGGCGGCTCTGGCTGTAAAATCGATAAGCGAAAAAATCGAAACAAAGAAAAGCTTGAATGACCAAAAGCGGAATATATTCGGCGATTGCTGTTCGTTTCGGATTTTTGCCGATTTTTTTCGATTTGCGTGTTCGGAAAGTCGTAAATTCCGGTTACAGTTTCGCAGGATAGGTTGATTTTTCGTTCGCCGGTAAAAAAAAGTACCCAGTTGAAAAATTCCATTAGAAACCATTAGATACGGATAAAAACTAATACTAAAAACCGCATAGGAACCATCAGGACTCGTTTTCATAAGGAGCTACAGGTACATGCAAATAAAATGAATGTGTTA
>JABFPB010002005.1:0-22128 GCA_022817645.1 Ceratoteleas bidentatus
TTTCATGCTCTTACAATAGGAATCTCTGACAGTAGGAAAATCTTGCTGTCACAAACAAAAAATTTCTAAGAGTGTGCCGCAGTGCTGCGTAAGTTGATTACCTACGATTTGTCTCAGTGGAGATTTATTTATAAGACCTCAAATTCCTGAATTGAATTAGACCTCTTTAAAAATACAATTCATACCGGACCTTCTTTGATATAAAGAAAATTATAAGATATGTTTTTCATTATTGAAGAAGGCCTAATTTTGACTCAGGCGTTTTTATAAATATTAACTCTTAGTAATGATAATACGCAACTGAGTAGCAGTATTATCTACATTCTAAGAAATGGTAATTTCGGCGCATCATTATGAAAGTATTCCTTTCATTATAAATATGTTTCTAATAATATTAAAACAATTGTTGCTCTTGTCCAAATATTTAATGGATTCCTTTTACCATGAAAAATTTTATCCATAACAGAAATCCATGAAATAATTCCTGTTAAGTTGAATAAACTGTTTTAAAAATATAAGTGATGCATTGTTCATAATCATATGAAACTATTCCAAAAGGTAGATAACCTACTCTCCCGCGTAATTATCCGCACTGTTCTTTGTTTCTAGAAACAATAACCATAAATCTGTAAAGATTCGGTAAAATTACTATCAGTTGTTTTTCAAATCGCACCACTTCAAATTTCATAATAAATAGACATTACTTCAACCAGCCGTTTCCAAATAGTAATTATTATTAATGTCACATTCACAGCCTACAACAGAATTTCAGATCCTCAAGACCCACTCTCCTGTTTTAACCCGATTAAAATTCCTCGCATTCGAAACTTTAAAAAGGCGACAATCGAGTCGCAACAAAACCTCCTTTTGATCGCAACATGCAATTATCGAGCGACTTGGAACTCAGCGATTAATTGCTTCGAATTCGCCTGTATCCCACGAGTGACACTGGATCAACAAAGCGCATCCCTTTTCTTCGTTTCGCAATTAAAACAACGTCGCCGACGCGCGGCACTCGAGGTGTATTGAAACATCGAGACAAAAAGTCGTTTCGGGCCCTCGAGATTTTCAACGCCCGCGTTATTGGCTCGTCATCGACGCGCAGCGCCAATGTGTGAATCATGCGCGGACGTGCCAGCCGATCCGGCGGCGTGTTCACGCTTGTGAAACGCTGCTTGAGGCGTACTCGCGCATTCGAAATGATGTGTGCTCGGATGCCGCGCGAGCGACAAGCATTAACTCGACGTCGAGACAGCGACGTTGACACGGCCGAAGCCGCGTGCACTCGTCGATATTTACTATTGGATGCGTCGAGCGCCCTCTGGCGCGCGGCCGTCAATATGCTCCGATCGCTCGAGGGTGCCGGCAGCGAGGTGCATTTCGCGAGGGCGAAAAAGGGTGCCGAACGAGCGCGCGACTTCGATGGCTGTCGATGAATCGAGAGCGGAGTTAATTGATCGGAAGTCTTGAGGCCGCACGTGCCGCACTTTCCAGCGAATCGCGCCGAAACACACCGACGACGTGTACGCCACTTTCCGGGGCGAACAATAAGTGGACATACGCTGGGGCGTGAAGTTGACAAAGAGATTAGGTTATTACGAGCGGCGCTTGTTTGCGGGAGTCCGATCTTTTTGATTGGAGAGGAAGATCGGAAAATATTTCGTTAGATTCCTGGATTGGGAAGATGATTTGATAAGAATTTTGTTAGAAACGATGAGCTGAGTAAAAAAGAATTGAGTTGGGTCAAAGCAAGTGTCTTTTCACTAATTTTCCGTGGCAATTTACATTGAAAGAAAACTGCAATCAGTTTCAGGGTAAACTACCATGCAACCGGTTAAAGTTTCATGAATAATGCGACCGAAATTTCATTTCTGTCCAGTGATATTTCATATAAGATCTTTGGTGATATTTTTTAATTTCAATTATTGTCATTTTTAATGATTTTCAATGTTCGTATTACATTCATCATAGGGTAAAAAGTTTATTGAAAGTTTTCGTTTCTTTGGAATCCTCGAAATGTATGGGGTATTTTGTATTTTTGACGTCAGATTCAAAAGAAAATAGTAAAAATAGAATACTTTTGATCCTTAATTATATATATGTACGTGTACTATTTTTTTTTGAAAAACTGCCACCGAGTCTCGAACCTGACATCATACGATTTCAAGTCGAACACTTTACCGCTGGGTCAAAGCGGTAATATGAATGTCAGAAAAACTTTTTCTTAGTTAAATATCATTAACAATATCATATGCAACTTATCTAAACAAATATGTGCAAACTAACCCCAACCATACAATTGTTCAGGTTTAGCAAAAAATCAAGAGTTTCAAATTAACGGTAGACAGGTAAGGCACTACAACAATTTTACGAACGCGACAATTTTTGTTTGGTAGTTACCATTTTACTATCCCTGCGTCGATAAACAAATTTTTGGTCGATCTTTGCACTTCCGCGTGACGAAATTTAACAAGCGTCCGTTTTATGGAGTTACGTAAACGAAGGTAGGCCATAACGTTCGATATGGCAGTGGTCTAGACGCAGCAAATAGAACTCCACAAGATTCTACGTGGGACCATAAATTTTCATAAAGATAACTGTTTGGGTGCGACGCCACCTGGGGTAGCTCGCACTATCCAACCTAGACAAAGTGTGACCCACTGATATAAATTGAATAAAAAACCTAATTTGCATGTTATAACGCAGTGTGTAACAAACGTGACGATAAGATCTTTCATCTTCATAAGCAGGGGCTCGAAAAAGCTGTCGCATAAAAGGACTATCATCTTCACTTCTCATCTGAAATATTGCCATTAAAAAGGAGAGTACCGAGGCATCAAGCGCAGCGTCTTGGCGCGTCTAAGTATGCAAAATGCGATACCGATTTTTTGTTCATTGTATCCTTTATGTCTTCGCATGCGACGGCGGCTTTTATGGCTCGTTGCATTTAGGAAATGTAATCCAGTATCTATGCCACTAGATATATTAATGGACGCGACGGTATTATCGAACATAGATAAGTACTCATAATTCGTAATACGTTTCTCGTCGTAAAAGAGACTTTATTACTCTCGTATCTCGATGCAGACACGTAGCAACGAACGCGCGGGATACTCGAAAATCTCGTTTCTTCGCGTATTGACATATGACAATTTCTTTCAACGGTAGCAAACGTTAATTAGACATATAAAAGTGCATAAAAGCACTTTAGTGCCAGTCGTTACCTCGCAAATTGAAAATTCGCCAGTTAATGTTTCGCATTATATTTCGCCAAGGACGTCTATATTTCCTTCCCTAGATCGTCTCTCGTCTAATGATTTACTAATTAATTTTATTTCCAAGATTCCTCGAATTGCCCTGATGAAATTGAAAACCAGTCGAGATAATTGGCAACTAATATCAACTCAATTGGATCAGCACAATAAAATGTTTGGCTTTTTCCTTTCAGAATCAACTCGGCATTACACGCAACAACACAGAAATTGTAATCCCCTTTAAAAAGCCATTACTTCATTATCCAACAAAGTGTACGGCGCATCGCCGCGGTCCCGTGATGTATAATGGCATACGTTTCACACTGCGAAGCGTCCGAGTAAACTTTACAAAATATCACGACAGGGGGTGTAACCCGCTTGGCCATTCTCTTCTCGTCCATAAATGAATCAGAAAATAGTGGCGGGAGCTTCCCACGCGTGTCAGGTCACGTGCTCAATAATTAGATATTCTTTCGGCTGTACATTAGGTAGCGGCGGTCGCGCGCTCTCGCGTACGTTCCATTAGGCCACGTCGCATCCCCCCTCCAGTTGTTCATCAATCGTTTTGCACTCTCTTGATCGCGCCAACAACTTGTCTAACTATCGAATAGCGTGAGGACTCGAAATTTGACGTTTCGTTCTTTGTGTACACGGCGTTGGACCGGAAATGGCACGCCTAATGGAAGTGTGAGAAACCCCGAACCGAAGGTAAATGATTTTTTGATGTAACGATTAAATGATCCACAAAGATTTGTAACGATGCCTTAAATGGAATGCAATTCCGCTGATTCAGGGGGCGAGACCCTGGGAACAGATATCGAAATTAGTACAAGTGAATTTCGGTTATGAAATATGAGGGGGTCGCGTTTGTAAACGCGGTTTGTCTTTTAAGGGTTTAATGGTGTAAGGAAATTTGTTTACTTTTCTACAAACAGAAACTAAGGGGGGTGAAGTTCATTGTGTAAAGAAACTTGTAAGGGAAGTGAAAAACATGTTTTCATATTTTGTTTTGTCATTTAAATACATTTGTAAATATACACTGAAAAAATTAGAGTAAGAACAACTCTTTTTTGAGTAAAAAATGGTATAACTCGAAATAAAAGTAAAATCTACTCAGAAATAAAGTAAACAACTCAGAAAAGAGTAAAAACAACTCTGATCTTAGTTGTTTTTACTCGAAACTAAATCATCTTGTTTATTTTTACTAACCAAAACTCAGTTGTCAGAACTACCCATTTTTCTCTGTATGAAGAGTTACACCTATCCCTTCCTCTGCTCAAAAAACTTCAACTTCCTTTCCCTTTTCATTCCGCCGCATACTGACACACATTTTCGCGTCATGAGCCATCATTTATCCCACCGCCCACACCTACAATCCGCTCGCATTTCCGCTTATAAAATGTTCGCCAATCGATGCGCCAAGAAAGAAAAAATTCCGCCAGTCTTTCAGTCGCGCGCGCCACCTGTTTGACAGCGCAGCAACCATAATTTTTTGATCACGCGAAATCCTCGCGTTCGGATGGCCGACGAGCGTGTCGCTGTTATTCGTCCCTTTGTGGGGCCAGGCTGGAGCCGCTCTGACCCGCCCCGGCTCGGTTTCACGCGCGCTCGTAAATCCGTACAAATTTTACTTTGTAATGTGTAATACCGCGTCGGTAATCGCTTTCGAAGCATCGCGCTCGGCCTTTCTGTTTCATCGGTTTGCGCTTCGACTCCCGTTTGTATTTATACGCGCGTAAATGGAGGCGTTAAACCGACTGCCTGACAACTCTGATAATTGCCTTGCGAGTAAAAGCCGTTACAAGCCTCGTTTGCCTCAGTATATTACAACAACGTCCTCCCATGCATCCACCCACTAAAATTTGTCAAGCGTGAGCCAGTGTCTCAACCGCTTCGCGCATATCTTTCACGCTATCACTGAAAGGTAGCTTTAACACGTTATTCATCTAACTATCGCCTGGTCGCGCGACCATAAATCCAATCGAACAATTTATTATTCAATTTGTCGCAATCACTGCTCTAAATTATTGCAGTGTTATGTTATTACTGCCTTAGGTGTCAGCCTTACATTGTTCTTCGGCTGTCGGGACATAAACTGCAACGATGTAGGAAGCGTACAAACTAAGGTTTCAGACTTACAATTCGCGTTGCAAAATTCAACATTCTTCCCAACGAAACCTCCGCCAAGTGTGCCTCACATGCTGTACAGGTGTTAATCTTTTTGAAGCCAGATTTATGACAGCATTAGCCTAATACGGTGTAAAAAGTTTGCCGAGTATTAATAATCTAATTGGGCACTTTTCGCGCCTATCAGAAACAGACGATCTGGCCCGTGTAATGTCACATTTTGTCAAGCTTTATCACTTCAATTATCAGAGTTACAGACAGAGTTACAATCGCGTAAAGAAAGATGTGCTTCGCCTTTTATTTTAATGAAACAACGTGTATCAGCGGCGCGTGAATTGTAAATAAATGCGCCGCGTACATTTGCACTTTTGTCGGATCGTTTGAAATCCTCTCCGGCCGTTTTTACGTATCGCTCTCTCGTATTTCCTATTACACCCGGCGCGTTAATGGATGCAAATTTTACTTTGTAATGGGCACGCCGCAACTGTAATCGCTTTCGGAACATCATGCTTTTCTGTTTCATCGATTCGCGCGCCAAGTTTGCGTTTATAAGCGCGTAAACAGAGGTGTTAAACCGACTGCCTGACAACTCTGATAATTGCTTTGCCTGTAAAATCCGTTACCAACTTTGTTCGCCCGTTCCGTCACTGCATTAGAATAACGGCCGTCCTGCGCCACTCGCTGAAATATGTCAATTGCAGATTACACGAGTCCGAGGCGAATTCTCAGGTGACCGGCTATTCAGTGCCACGGGTCCTTGCAATCCGATAAGTTGTTATAATTTTCCAACAAGCCATCGCCACTCGAGACAAATGAACCCTCCGGATAGGGACTCGCCGAAACGCAATTACACGTTAATCGAATTGCACTACTTACGGCATTATACGAGTCGCTTAATTTTCAAACTCGGTGAGTATGGGAAAAAATGTGGCGCGTAATCTTATTTGCTTGTTATTTAGGGCGCTGTCGCCCTTTCCTGAAATCGGATGAGATTCTATTGTGTTTGCGTGAGCTCGTCTCATAATAATTCGACGCTAATTTATCTTGGATCACAGATACCCGTACACTGTTTTGCACTTACACTGTTCTGTATAATATTTTCCTACAGTACAGTTCTGGGGATATATTTTGCAATATCGCGAACCGGCAAAAACTATTTTTCTATGGCTGTCATATTAGAAAAGAAGCTACAAGTGTCTGAAAATGTCTGAAAATAAATTTGGAATATTCTGACAATAATTGAAAAAGTGAAAAGTGATTGGAGAATTTTTGGAGACTTTGACTTCCTGAGTTTTCCAAACTCTGTTTGGAACTTCTACAGATATTTGCAGACTTATTTTCAAACTTTTCTTCCATGATGAAAATGCCATTGAGCAGAAGAAATTATTTCAAGACATTTCCGCTAATTTTCTTCTAAACCAAAATCTTTGCCCAAAGTAGTAATATTTGCCAGATATGTATACCCTCAGAAAACTATACAACTGAAACTTTTCCAGTAACAAATTCTTTCGATTGATTAGTTATTTTTCCTAGTGTAATTATTTCGTTGCTCGGATGACGTAGCTTTATTAATAACTCGATGATAAAAAAGCAGCTGACATGAGTAAAGGCGGAAGGCGAAGTGCAGACTTAACATTTCACTAAGTCGCAGGTTCAAAGGTCAGCAAACGAAAAACTGGCGAGAAGCGTTTCGACGTTTGCCGCTGGCATTTCGCCGTTCTGAGAACGTATTTCGGTCTGACAGGCTTGCGTTCAACAAATGACTCTGCAGACGACACTTTGTGTTAAACGTCGGGTCGCCGCGAAACAAGTGCGAAAACACTCGTACGAACTTTCACGTGGAGCGCGACGCCGGCATGTAAAAACGAGCAAAACTAATTGGCAAATCCAAAACCGATAGAATTGTGCGGAACAAACTCGTCGTGTGTCACGTATCAGGCACATGTGCTTTTAATAACCGGAGAATATGCGTGCAAAGAGAAAGGGGTGATCCGCCGTTTACTCGGACCAACGGAAAATGTCGCCAAATTTAGAATTACCTTCACGATCAATTGCGCGGTTGTCGGAAACGCGCAAGATTAATTCACGAACGCCGAAACGAGCGCTCTGCCAAGTTCTGATTATTCGCGACGTGGTTTATGAATATATTAGTTTTGACGTCAATTTGATGGTCACAGAAGTTCGCTGTGAAATTTTAATAAGCTCCTTTTTACAACCTCCAATTAAGTCTGGTTTGTTTTGGAAATGACCGTCGTGAAAACAGGAGTGTTTAATTTGGAAATCAAGTTAATTATTTATGACTGTTTCCTTATGTGCGGACTTCAATGTATTTCAAAGTAGGAAGCGCTTTTCATAATCAAGGACGTGAGAAACCCTGGTCGATTGATACGTTCAAAGAATTGTTAGCTTTTGCATTATTGTCGCGCTATACTGAATTAAAGTTCATGTAGGTGTTCTATATAGTAACACCCATGCGAGGTTACTATGGAATGAATGGAATGGTTCAATATTTCATGACATTTCAAGCCATATTTTTAATTGAATATTTTAGTCCTACGTACTATTGCGAATTGATACACGTAGTTTATATTCTACTGAAAAATGTATAAGCTATTTAAAAACATCTCTGGTGTTGTGCCGGTTTAATCCAGTCGAACGTTCTACGGTGGCGAAACAGTATAAAAAATTGACTCCATCTACAACACCTAGACACAACACATCAACGTTTCGAGTTTCACGTCGAAGGTATCGCGACAGTCTTATTGCGTCAAGATGGCCTTTGTAGTAGCAATTCGCGAAATGTTCCTTAATCGGAGTATTCATAAACTCGCATCACTGGAACAAGTTACGTAGTATCAAACAATTTTGGAATTTAATCACCCGGCTTTCAACTAAATTGATTGAATCCGTTTTGCTCGTACATAATACGACTGATTCGTGATATACAGAAATTCTTTCAATTGAAAACGCTAAACCATATGCATTGCAGGAAGGGGCTTAAGAGATTTTCGTTACTCGAAATCCTGTCTCTAAATCACAAAATAATTCGTTGGCGTAGGAGCACGCTGGAGGAAAGCTTTAAAAGCCCTGAAGTGGTCTCAGTACATGGACCGACTTAAGTCGCACTGAATCCCGGCCGCAGGGCTACATCACAGAAGCTCTCAATTAAGGACGTTTGTCTAATCTTCGCTGCAACGGTTTGTTTCGTTTTCCATAGAATTACGTCTATGTAAACACGGATCATGATGCCAGGTCCGAGGAAACGTTTTAACGTAACGTATAATATTGTCGGCAAATATTGAAAGAATTAATTAAATTAACGCTTCGGAAGAATCAGGAGCCGATAATGAATGTGCCTCGTGGATCGTAAATAAATTTTAAGTCAATATATGCATATGTATTATGAATAAATATGCGCTGGGTGGTTCGCTTCCACTCTTCTTCACGTCAATGTGACGGTACGTCGACGTGCACAATAATTAAACAATTTGCCTACAGATGGACTTTTTAGAGCAAGTATTTCGCACCCATTACCCAGTCTCGCTGGGCTCGTTATTATTATGCATAACCGCATAACTCCTATATTAAAGTCCCCGGCGGTATGCCCGCGTGATTAAAAATGTTGTCATGAAATTCCGACATCGACTTTTTAGAATGACTCAATGTGATAAGTGATTTCAGACCGCCTCGTTGGGCGCAATAAATTAGCGTCCTTTTTAATAGACTTAATGAACACGGTAATTACAAATTTACACGTACTTACTGAAGTTTCCAGACTGCGCCAAATTGTTCGTCTTTTATGACGCATCGATCTCGGTTTACGACGCGTCGGCAGAAAAAACGCTCTTTGTTCCGAACGTAACTGACGTGATAATAAATAATTAGTCTTCCGCGTTGTTCGGCGAAGTGTGGATGTCATTGTTTAAGACTAAGTTACTGTTTATTACAAAAATTCATTAGTTTAATGGAGCCTGTTAGTCGAGTTTAAAGGGAAACAAAGATTTTCTGCAGTTTCATCGTTGGATGACGTTGTATAATGTAGACGTGTTTTTTAATACTGAATTTCTTTGGGTATTCATACTGTTCCTTAATCGGAGGTAAAATAAGTAAAAAAGTTGTCGGCACTAATTTGTTCGGCAACGAAAAAATTTGTCATGATAATATTAGAGACATTTTGCATGTTAACTGAAGAATTTCGTGAAAATTGTCGGTGACGACTTTGAAAGCATTAAAACCTATTTTTACAATTTGTAGCTGTTTGATTTCTATAAGTGTATTGACTCAGTTTCCCGGATAAACGTCGATCTGCTGAATAAGTGATGCATCTCGATAAAGTGTTCTATTTGACACAAACAGAATATTTCATTTCTGCAAAAGCGGAATTTGCGCTCCGGAAAACAAGCGATTAATTTTTCTATATTATTTCCTACTTCTGATTTAAAGGCTAAAGCAAAGAATAATTGAAACAAATTTACGCTGATTCACTCATCTTTAAAATATCCCTACCAACTAAAATTACTTAATCAAAGGATCAACGCTGTAAAATGATACGATTTCCAACTCCAAAATCCTTAAAGACATGCGCCGACACAATAGCATCACATTAAATACTTTTAACGTCGCGTTTCGCGATTTTTCGTCATAATCTGCAGTCATACGGCAAAGAATCCAATATGAAGATAAAAAGGAGACGCTCGGTAATACGAAATACAAATATGAAACGTCGCCGCTACCCTCCGATACGTTCTGAGTCCTTTTCACGAATATCATTTGCATAATTACAAATTTTGCCGTAATCCCAGCACAGTGAGCGAACCTCGGTTGATGTCGATTGAAATTCACTGATCACAACATCGCTCACCCGTATTACTGGTCTTATTTCACATCAAAGGAGGTCTTCAGACGCTCTTTATAGACTGTCTTACATAAATTATATTACGCATGGATTTCACATGGCAGCCACTGTCCTAATACAGCAAAGGTATCGTCGGAGACGAGACGAAGGCATTTGCTTTTCTGCGCCGAGATTCAATCCCCGAGCGTGGTATGCCGCCGCTGCCGCAAGCCAACGTCGCGTTTACACCCTCGCCTTGACTTTGCCCGTGCGCGTGCATTTGTCAAGCCGATAAAGAAGCGCGTGGTTTTATGCGCGCCTATCATATTACCCGACTCGTCAAATCACAAAGGCGATTTGACTAATAATGGGCGTTGTTGCAGGTTGCCGTTCGACATACGTCCACGGACTTTGATATTGAACTTCGGCGCTCGCCGAGCAGACACTTTTTTCATTGCCCTTGACTACGGTTTCAATGGGACGCACAAATTTAATTACAGTTTTAAATAGAAGCTGCGAGGGAAGGTTCGAAATTCGTACAAATCGCGAAGTCGACGATGATGACGAGGCAAAGTAAAAGGAAGGAGAAACAGGAAAGTGAATTGCATTTGTAACCGAATCGTCCATGTAAATGGTAAAAGTGCCAAGTGGTTAAGATTTATCACTTGAAGTGCCGAATTGCTAAATACCAATTTTTCAGTTAATTGTCGAAGCTCAATATGACAAAAGTACAAAAAATGGAGTCGGTGATTGGTTTAATTATTGACTAAATATAACCTCAAAAGATCAAATTGTCAATATCCCTCACTACTTCAAGAGGTACAGTTTTACTACTTGAGTGTTTCAGTTTTCACGATTTGACAAATTGTACGCCTTACCACATTTGTAATTGTAGGTCGCACAATAAAAATGATTCCTGGTCCATACCATACCACTTATTTTTCAAAATGAACTGTTTGGTTTCTTTTGCGAAATTAGTTAAACGTTCCGAGAATAGTTTGGTAATTTCGACAAAACCTGGTTTAAGAATTTGGTTGAACATTTGCAACATTAACTTGTCTTTGTATTAAAAGGTATGCTGAGGCAAATTTATTTTATTTTTATTGATCCAACTTTTTTTAGGAATAATAAAAAGATGTAATAGAGAACTCACGAATGTAGGTGAACGAAGAAAAAAGTTACCTTCAAGAGGCCCCACGTGCTAATGGCCTTGAAAAGATATATTTATAAAGTAGAAGTTTTATTTTATTGCACGGTTTACTGCTTCTTCTGTATTTTAAAAATAGTCAAAACGAGTAGTATAAAAAGACATGCAACATACTTAAATCGTCAGCAATTTAATAATTGTCTTAAAAATACATCGTGGTAAAAAATTGTTATCTTTCACTTGATTACAATTTAATTAAACTTTTTTTTCCACTCTCCCGCAATACAAAGCTGAACAGAACAGTATAAACGTATCTCTCGCAAGGCTGCGATGAAAAAAACCGGAAACGAGAAAAGTGTTGCTAGCAAAACTCGACAATAAATAGAAACGAATGCAAACAATTACCAGTCATAATATAAATGATTTAAAATGAACTTATGCAAAACAATTATCTCAATGTATGTGCATATTAACTTTTGTTCTAATTATACTTGCATTATGCAATTTAAATACAGCATAATAATATACTTTCAAAAGAACAAAATAGCCGATTGTCATAAATATCCGATACACTCCAAACCAATAAAAAACCTCCGCTTTCCGATTCAACTCCTGCTTCATTATCCTTTTCTCAATAAAGCGCTCGCAGGCAAGAAACTATTCCTCGGTCGCCACCGTGGCGAATTTTCTTCCACGATTCCTTACATGCGAGACAATTTGAACAAATTAAACCCACTTAATGTTTGGCAATAGCAGTAATACAGAACCAAGAAACCCCTCGATATTAAATAATGACAGCACTCGTCTCCATCCTTCGTTTGCATGTTTCTTTCTCCCCCAATAGATATTCCTACGAAACTGCCAGTCGTTTAATTTTTTCCGCCATTTAAACGCTTTCCGTGGAATGTCCGTGCAACTCATCACATTATGACATTACTACTAGACCAGCTTGATAACCATAGAATTTCGTGTATCCCGTTATCGAGGAGCAGAACGCGGAGGCTTGTCCCTTTTTGCGGACGAACGTTAACGACAAATGTCCTGCGCCAGTAAATACGATGCGCATTCGGAAGCAGGAAGGTCGCGACGCGTTCGTTTCATGATATTTGCATACGAAATTAAACGCGCGTGTTTGCAAACGGTAATGTCGTCGGTAGTGAAAAGATCACCGCCGTAGGCACATACCGCTCGACTATGAAATTCACCGCGGCGTACGGACGTGCTACGTGCGGATATATCGGCGTCGTCGGTATTCATGTGTGGAGCGCATATACCGAGCGACATAACGCATTCCCTGTGATCCTGCCGCTTTTACGAGGATTCGGCGTCTCTCTCGCGGCGGAGTCACGAAACGAGCGTCACACAACGGACAATAAATAAATCAACAAATACGCGCGTAATTAATAATTCGACGGCACAGTTGTCACTGTTTGCTGCAAGTTTAAAGTATTCGGACTTTGCGCGGCGTTTGTTTTGATTCGCTCCTTTATCCCGCGACTCCTGTTTGTCAGCGGAATCAATTGCGTTGCCTCTGCGCAACGATATTTTTTACTGGACGGAACTGCGATGTCCAAAAAGATGCGTTTTACAGTTTTTCGGAGCACGCCGAGCCGGGCTGATGGAGCCCGAGGGGCTTAACCAAGGTCTGGTTCCGGGACAGGTAAATATGATAAAACTCCGCGAATTGTTGTTGATGGATTCGCGGATTTGAATTTTCGATCAATCGTCGACTTTGGTATTGCAAAGTTTGGTATAGGGTGGACGTTGGTCTTAATCAGTTTTCATAACAATGCGCGTGAGAGACGTTTTGGTTATGGCAACACTTTTTTGGAAAATCCAAATAAATTTTATCGTGTAATATAAAATATCTTTTGTCTGATGTGATCTTATCAATGATAAGATCACATCAGACAAATATGGTCATGTTTGTATAAACTGACTCTGGAACATTTAATGGTAACATCATCTTTGAAGGTACCATTAAATTTGGAGAAGATTTCCATCTGGTAAGTGAATATAAAAGTAGTGAGCAGTACCACGTAAATTGGGAAAGGTAAGAATTATCGCCAGAATGTTATGCATTCTAATTAGAAACAAAAAGATTTCTACCTTACTATGGAAGATAACATATTGTATCATGTAAATTGTGAGGTTTATTACCTGCACAGTGTATGTGGAAAGTTAGGATGATCAGAAAAATTTGTCACTTCTAGTCATCAAAGCTTAGGATGTTCACCTACATATATAAATGACCATGAGCACAATCCAGATATTTACCAAAATGATAAAGACTTCTGTATCTGGTGAACTAAACCGACTAACAAGTAAATATCGTCACTTAGATGCCAAGGTCTGCTACTTTGGTAGACATTATACTACCACTCAATCGGTAAGATCCCTGTCTAAAAACCTTACATAGGATCCTACGTGGGATCCTACGTAAATATTTATGGCAAAAAAACTTCATTGCCATAACTAGGATACGAACCCTCGACCTTCTACTCAGAAATTTGAAAGTATAACCACTCAAAGTCATTATATCTTCAATCATAGGATCCTGTCCAGGATCCTCCGTAGGATCCTATTTTTTGATAAGGATTATTTTTAAGATAAAGATTTCATTCCATTCATCCAAATCCTTTTCGGACTCCACGTTATCCACTTAATCCCCGCGCAATCCATTGCAACACTCAACAGCAGCCACATACTCCTCGATCGTGCCATTCAGACGAACTATTCGGCGGAACCGATGCCGACTGATTGGCGTCGTCAGCGACCGCAAATCTGCACGTAACGAACGCCACTGGTAGGCCACGCATAATGGACGCAAGAAAAATGCGAATACCATTTGTAGCCATTATCAGATTCAAAGGCGGTGGCACGAGATGTCGCGATTATGTACGCCGCCAGTGTTAGGACATTGCTTGACAAGCGTGAAATTCCCGAGTCTGTCGAGAGGGTGGTGTCGATGCGCTGCCTTTGACGAAAGAGCGGAGCTCAAGGGCTGGCGTTGCACGAACAAAGGTGTGCCTCTGTCGACTCCTGTCCACTAACGAGAGAGAGAATGCGGCCTCGCATCCGCGTTAAGTACGCCCGTCAAAGTCTGATCCCCGAAATGACCAGCGGTCAGTTCCCAGACTCGAGTTATTGACATCAAACATGTTTTCGGTCGGCAAGAAACGGACAATCGGGCGATCGCGATAAACCACTTATCGTACCCTCGAGCGTCTCGTGTGGCTGCAGTAAGATCGGCGGGATCGCAGCATTGACGAATGTCGGTCACCCACGGCTAATTGGCGCCTTTCCCAAATCGCCTCGGAAAAGGGTTTCCTCTATGCGCCAACGGTTATAATACTCGAGGGAGCGTGAAAGGACACGTGACTGCTGTCCATCATCGTTTTGCAAAGCCGGAACTGTCGGGGAAATAAAGGGCGCAAAGGGAATAGAGGATGTTGTTTTGCAAAGTTGCGCCTCTTTTGGACGTCGTTACGGTTTCCCAGGTGCGGGGCGAACGGGGAACTGCTGTTTCTGGATACCTGGGAAGCAGAGCGGCGAAATGACTCGGGGCTCGTGAAAAGCGTAATTGTTTACGCGAAATTGTTATGGCCGCGGGTTTTATCTTTACGGTTGACTGTTGATGGCGCACAAGTGCGAAACAGTTTCGGACGAGGATTTGATTTCGCGGGTAATGGCGGTAACGACGGCGAGGCTTCTTATCTACGGGATAAGCTGTTCGAGTTTTACGTAAATTTTAATCTGCTGGCGACGCAGCACGACGCAATTCAACTAATGTTAGCACCCCTCGAGGTCTAATTGAATTTTAACTTACAGCCCGCAAATTTGTTTGACCTTCGCCTTCCGTTAATATCCGCAATTTGGGGAGCAGAGGAAGGTCGTGGCAGACTTCTGGGTTTCCGAGTGCTGCGACTAGATTTTTCGAGTTGGGAGAGTGAAGTGCAGCTATTCCATCATTCCTCCCATCATTTATTATCATCGAATTGTTCTGTAGTATGATTGATAGTTCGGCAAAGGAAGTGTATGGGGTTACTGCGAAACCGTGTCGCAGGAAAGGTTTCTTCACAGCTGGGCTAAATCATACATCAATGTGTTTCAATATTCCACACGCATTATCCAAAACTGTATTTGCGGTCCGGAGTGGCGATCATTTTTCATTCAACCTTCATTTGAATTTATTATATCGAATAACTCAATCCATTCAAGGGTTGCGGCAGAACCCGCCTAACGATACTCGCAATCTTCCATTCAATCCAATACCTCTCCGCATCGTAAGCTCCAACCAAGAAACAAGTTGGTCCACATACTCTCGCGATATGTCCATCATCATTAGTACAAAATAAACCACCCAATATCCTAACCAAATAAGCATCCGATCGAACGCCAAACTCCCACTTTTCACGGTCAATAAACCGAAGAGATACAAGGACTCCATTCCATATTAGCATCAAACAAACCAGACCTTTGACTGATCGTGATATATACGAGAAACTGACAATAAGGCCTCCTGAGAGGCACGTATATATCAAAATACTCGGCTTCCCTTTGACGTCGTCCCTCGAATTGACCGTCACGTATGTTCCGCAGGCGCAGGTCGTCTTTTGCCAACTTCTTCGGCGTCGGGGCACGCTCGGTATCGCCTTACCCCAATTTCACCCCAATCACGCTGAAACGCGAAACCGCTTGGGCGTTCGAGAGACCCTCTCTGCCTCTGCTTTCTCTCGAAACTGTCTCGCCCCGATTTTTTTCGCCCTTCGCGCGCGTCCGTCGCTGACGAGACGACATCCTTTTATGCCAACGATACTGATACGTATAAATATGAAAAAATCCGCGAGCGCTGTATAGGTGCTTGATAAATCGCGGGCTGTCAGGATTTTCGGGGACCAATTTTTCAGCGGCTCTGGGGATGGGATCGCGCGTCGCGAGCATTTTTCAGCCAGTCACACGGAACGGGAGGAAGCACCGCCGGACCGCGAACGCCGTCACCGTGCATCCGGCACTTTTGTCAGAGAAATCGTCGACGATTGTCGTGGAGTCGGCGATAATGCGATTGCACCTTTCCCCCGTTCGGGCTCATATGTTTTGACACCGCCTATTCAACTTGCACGCCCGTTGCTCGCAGGAAGAAGTCGACTCGCGATCGATTCCCCGCACATTTCCGCGCGACTTTTATTGCGGCCTTTTTGTCAGCTTCGATTGCTCCGGCTTGATTAAATTCGTCGAGGCGCTTCTTTGTTCCGTCGTGTTTTTACTTCCCCGGCGCGTGTAACGAAATACGTCGCGTCAAACGAGACTGTTCGCGCGGTTCAAGTCGCTTTTGAAATAATGTTTTCAATTAGACGGGCGCGTTTATTTTCGCGGCAAAAGTGCGCGGTGGCGGATAAATTGAACGCCGAAATGGCTTTCGTTTATTCAATTTCTAACGATAGCTATTAAAATGTAATGCCCCGAAACGCGCCCGACAAAAGCGCGTATCGTTAAAAATTGTTGTTGCGAAGTAAATACAAAGGACCGAAGTGGCATGCATTTGACTCGCAAAGCCGCGTCAAAATGAAACGCTGTTTTTTTACAATTTTCGCGGAAAATAAATCAAAAGTGGTGCGCGCGAATATTACGAGCGGCATTGTTTGTTCGTTTTTCCAGCTTTTATGGAGCGAGACGAATAAATATGTTTATTAAATGTATTGGAATATTTACGACTTGTAATAACCGTTGTTAACCGATTTACTTGCTTTGCCGTCGAAATGTGGACATAATTTTCATTCGTTTTAGTTAGTTTCCGTGCGACATTTCCGACACGTTTCCGTTTTCCGTCAATTAATGGCGATTTTTATTGCAATTTTATAATCATCAATAGCACCGTAATCATACCCGCGAACCATTGTAAACACAACATTTGGGATATAAATGGTCGCCGCTCGGGAGCGTATTTTGAAAGACGAGAACGATTCGACAAAAGCGAGTGTCATTTCGCCCAAGAGAAAACGTTCTTCACCCGTTTCTCGGGTTTGAACGATGTGGCGTTGAGAAAACGTTTGACCGTCCGGGCAAAGTAGCATTTCAAAGCGTCTTTCCGCTCAATTTGGCGCGACTTGTGTCGTTATTTTAACGATTCGAAAGATCGGTCCCCGAAATTGAGGGGTCGACCTATCGAGTAATCATTAGCGCTGCCGTCAAACATTGCCTATTGTGGCGATATTTATAGTGCTTACCTGAGGCCCTCGAACACCATAGGACCCTTTTATATTATTATATGTCATGTATGTAATGTACCCCAACTCGGTCGAAGGGCGGCTCCGACACTCCCCACGTTACCACCGAATCTGTGTTGTGTTTGCCCCGGACCCCAACTTAGTTGTACGCTTAGGGCAGAAAAGTTGAAATAGACGCGTCGTGGAAGATTAATTTTTCGTCCAGCAATGTTAATAGTGTCAAATAGACGCCACTTTCGGGATACACTGGTGTTAATAAATATGTATAGGCAATAGGGTACTTATACAACTGCAATCAATTCTTCATATGTTGCACAACGAAATGCGCAATAAATGGATTGTTTGATTCGGTGGCATTAACTCTCGAGAGCGCAGCTGTTGTGTTTTATCGTCGCATTAATTATATTTCTGCCCACGAGTGAATAATTATCGCGAATAAGGCGCTTTAACGACGAAACCCTATTATGCGATTTCATCGGCAGAGAGTGGAGGGACAAAATTGGTGCATCGGGCATCTCATTAC
Source organism: Ceratoteleas bidentatus (assembly GCA_022817645.1). Taxonomy (NCBI): domain Eukaryota; kingdom Metazoa; phylum Arthropoda; class Insecta; order Hymenoptera; family Scelionidae; genus Ceratoteleas; species Ceratoteleas bidentatus. Next base: position 18,113 of record JABFPB010002005.1, read on the forward strand.
GATCGATCCCGTCGTTCGGATTGTTCCTCACCTCTCGGACACAATCCCTCTCGGTAATTACATAAATAGCCAAGCAAACGCGTAATTCTAAACTTTCGTCTGGCATTATTTCGAAACCCTTGTTCAAAAAGCCGTCGCAGGAAATTAGCCATTATTGTCCATTCAAATTAAAGCCCAAACAAAGTTATTACCGGACTTTTTAAGTGATATCTTCGGAGGTACCTCTGCTTCTTAATCTGCGATGTTTCACGGTCGATGATTTGGTCGCACGAAATCGAATACAGTACTTGAGAAATCAGCTATGCACGTCGTGTATATCGCAAGGATCACCGCGCCGCCTCGACTCAGGCTCGCTCAAATGTGTACTTAGCGGCAAAGAACATACGAATAGGCCTGCCCCATCGCGATACCGAGATTACGGCTCGTACAAGATCGCTGTCTATAGAATGGTTAAGACTCCATTCTGCGATTCAAAAGAAAATGTCGCGCACGACAATTACATTTTAATCCCGCTCGCGCAGTTATTGTGCGCTTCGTAAATCTTCGCAGCGCTGAATTCGCGAAAACGTTAAACCGACAAAGATGTTTCCCACGGAAGCCGAGATTAAGCAATAAGAAGAAGCGATAAATCATATTGGCGCTTTCCGATGAAGCGGGGAATTCAGGCCTTGAGGTATCTGATGATGCGCGGTTCGCTATTTCCCTCCCTCTGCGAGATTTAGATGTGTAATTATTATATAAGTACAAAGGCACGGCGTTATTTAATGTTTGTTCCTCGAGGCGCACGTGGCGCATTGTTTTTAATTATTTTTCGACACACTTTGATGTATTTTTCAATGCAATCGTGCGCTTCGATCTATTGCGCTAAGCGGACGGTAATTATGGGTTCAGGATTTACAATATAAAAATAATTAAGCTGAGATTTCAAATGAAAAATGGACGTGTGAATAACAATTAGTAATAAATTTTGTCATGGTGATAGATTATTAAGTGAATGCAATGCTCGCGAGAAAAGCGAGGAAGATGAAATGGAAAGATGTGTATTTTTAACGTGGATGGTTGGAAAAGTTCATTGGGAACGTCAATTTGTTCCCGACGACGTACGAATTAATCATGATCTGACGTTTGAACGTTCACATTTTTGAGGAACGAGTTAATGAAAATAAATAGACACATTTACGTCTATCAAATTGTCACGTTCGGTTACAATTTGATAGACGTATCTTCCATCGTCCGAACATCAATCTGCGACAAGTGCTTGACCTTGGCACTGTATTTTAATTTTTATGTTGCAATTTTAGAATAACAATCGTACACCGTAAAAACATAATGATACTAATTGTTTTCAGGTTGAAATTTTGCTGTAGATACAGAAACATTATCAGAAAATAATAGTCAAATACATAAAATATTCTTGAACATTTTTTTATCATCATCCCTCGCAAGAGCGTTCGATAATTATTTATTGACGATCAATTTCACTGAAATCAGTCGCTGCAAATGATTTATACAAATTACAATACGTAATTACTGCCTTCATTATTAATACTCAGTAAATATTTTCGTATACCGAGGAGGATGTGCACTAGATGATTGAACGCAATTAATTAGCTGTTCAGTTCCATAATATGGCATGAAACCCGATTGAATTATCTGTATATTAAAGACACCATAAATATTTGACATCGAACTAATTACAGTAATTCCAGATAAACTTCTCCCGAAATCGGATAATTTGAATAATAGAGTGTACACTCGAATTATCGCAACTCAATACCACGCCGCATGCTGTCCCTTATATTTGCATTCCTCGGTGGATTTCTAAAAAAAAGATCACCAACGCAGAAAACCGCAACGCTATCCTTTGAAGCGCTTTTATGAGATTTCGAGTGTATTTCAGGCCGACTGAAATATTTCATATGGGTCGTAACAATGACCTATTTCAAATTGTACCGACGTCAACAGCAACGTGGGAGACGCTCTATTTCCGCGAGAAAGAATTTTCTTTTTATAAACCGCGACCTACGCTTGTTTACGATGCGTTTTGTTTTTTCAGTATTATTTTGCGCCGTCAGCTGTCATTTAAATGGCGAAATTATACATCTATAAAAATAAATATGTTGACGTATTGAATAAACGCCTACAAATTGGAAGGTACCAGCGATCATCACCTAACACTCACGAAAAATGAAAGATTTTGCGTAATCTTTTACTACACTTGTTTAGAAATTTGTATAATCTCAACATTTTTTATTGCAATTGGATTTGTATTCTATGATATATGTACAATGCTGCACGACGTGACAAAAGTTACGTTTGCAATTTGATATGAATCAAGGAAACTGCAGAATCGGAAAATTAAGACCAGACGAAATGTATTGAATAATTAATGTTGTATACATGAGGCATCATAATGCAAGGCCATGAAACCGTCAAGAGAGTCAAAGAAGAGATGACGAGTGCCGACTGTATTGAATTCAAAATTATCTTACCGCGCATTCGGTCTCATCTTGTCAACATGCTGGTCATTAAACCGAGTACGATACTCTCGAGAAGAAATACACCGCTATACCTTCATGCCAGGAGTCATAGCAAATAGAACCATTATAAAACAGGCGTCGTTAGCGAAACACTTGGCGAAAATCGAAACTGAATATTAAATGCATTTCAGAACATTAACAGTTGAATTACCAGGATATTCGAAAGATGCGAGGAAAACTCTAAAACGTACTGCTAAGAGCCATTGTTCTATATAAATACATGTTTAATATTTAATTAGTTTGACTATAATTATGTCTTCTAATGTTTGTAAAAATATAATACACTATTTCAATTTTAAATATTTTGCATACATTTGAAGGATATCTTAAATTAATTTTGAGGTTCACTTGAGTTATTATTTAACAATCATTAGGAGGTTTCTTTACATGTATGTGCGTAATCATACGTTTAACGTGTTGAATGTAATGTAATATCGTATGAAATCAGATTACATAGTATATTCTGTAGATTTGCACATTTAGGTTTCCAATGCACTTTTACTGATGAAAATAGCATCGACGAAATTTAAAACAATTAAAAAATGGAACTTTTTATTGCAATGCGCATCATTTATTTAAACACGCAAAGTACGATATGCGAAAGTTTTTTTTTGTACAACTAATGGTTTAAGTTTAATACTATTTCACCTAAATGTTACGAACACGCAACGTGGACGTAATTTACATACTTCGCGCTACTTAAATTTCTCAATTTATATTGCGCCGAGAGTAGAGATCTAATGTCGAAACCTGGATAAAAGACGAAAAAATCGATGTCTCGACGACGAGCAAAAAGAGTCCCCAAATGAGAAACGTTTATGATCTTAAGTCGAGCTACAAGGAATCAGACAGAGGAGACAGATGAAAGCCCGTAATTACAAAAATCAATGATTGCAAATGAAACCTAGCAATAAGCAAGTGTCTGTCGCTGAGACTTTCATGCAGAAATAACACAATTAAACTTAAGGAGGTTGGGGTGTGATGTTTTAGAGGGACAAGGATGGAAGAACTAAAGCGATCACTCTTAAAAATTAGTATTAAACGCAATTCGTAACTATTATAGTAGAGTCGAAAATCTATTTGGAAGTTTTATCTTTCATCTATTTGTGACGAATAGAAGATCTATTACCAACAGAAGGACCATGACGTATCGGGAAACATAATCTATTTTCCGTATGTTGCAGGTTATCGTAGGTATGACAGTTAGAATGGATTCAAATGTTACCACTTCAAGTAGACTCATTATTCAACACTTAGTACTTTTTAAGAGTGATGAACAAATTCACGAAAACCATCGAAATGAGCAGCGCGGTGCCGAGAAACAAAGTTTACAAACTAAATTATTATTGACAATAACCTTTATTATTATAATTATTTAAATAACCTTAAAATTTAATGATTCATATGTTATAAATTGCAATTTTAGCGAATTCATCAAGAGAATTTTTATGCGAATTTGAAAAAAATAAAGCAAAT